>JAAZQE010000037.1:0-75698 GCA_013620735.1 Clavariopsis aquatica | reverse complement strand
GGGTATATAGTGCACTGTGCGGATGGGGGGGATTCGGGGGAGTCGGGAGAAGATGGGAAATATGGTAGTGCACAGTGATGGAACGGGGAGTTTTTGGAATTTTACGGTAGTTGATTGGACTTGGTTTAGCTTTTAGCACTGGCACTGTTGGGACGGGCGGGATAGTCCTTGCATGGCATCATGCTTGGGCTGCTCGTTTCCCAGGCTGCACCTTTTTCTTTCTTTCTTTCTTTCTTTCCTATGGCGTGCTGGAGAAGCCCTCTAATGTTGGGGACATGCCACTCCTTGACAGACCAGTTCCTCTAGGGAGCCATATGACAGGCCTTTGCATATATGTCAAGCCATGGCATGTTCGTTTTTAACTTTCATCTGGACCTGAGTGGCACGAGCGGGTGCCATGTTAACTACCATGTTGCAAACAGGAGTGGTTATGATTTTCATATTGCCATGATCTCGATTTGATTTAGAATACACTGTATGTATGTTGCCACTGCATATCGATAGCGGCCTTCAATACTTTCTTCGCAAGGCTAGGAACGTCGTCATAGTCTTCCCTATTGAATATCTGTACTGTTATTCACTGTAGGACGTAAAGATTTCTTAGACTTATTGGTTCTTAGCTTCACAAGCATAGCATACACTATGCATTATTTATTGAACTTTTATCCTCTATTCCCCATTCAATGCCAAGTCTGATTGTGCTTGGAACCTCATCACGTTTTTACTTATACTTGTCTGCCCGTCTAAGTTATCTGTACTCAGCAGGTACTACCGTAAACCCTCCATAGGTAGCAAGAATGTCCCGTACAGCTACTCAAAACCAGGCTCGTAGGTGTATTGAATTTGCAAATGCCACCAATCTATTTCACCAGGTAGGCATATATCGAATGAATGTCTTGCGCGAAAAGAATGCCATTATTTGGTATCACACTGCTCGTACACCAACGCACGCTTCTAATTTTGTACAGTACGATATATCCATCAAGATGTCCCATAGCCCTGAATAATATGATTTACCATCTCCCAACCGATGCACCAACCAATAAGCAAACTCCAAACTATCAAAACTTCTGTCGACCAAGCGTCGGTTTCCAGTCCAGAGGATGGGTTTCCTGTGTCGCATTCTCGTCCTCTTTCCAAATCTTGATCGATTTATCACTTTCACCGGTAATGAGCCGCAAACCCGTCTGATCAAAGGTTGAGCACATAAGACCAGCTTCGGCATCCAGAGAACCTGGCTGAGCAATACTCTCCCCAGTTTGGAAGCGATGTCCAGTCTTCCAGTCATAGAATCCCACGCCGCCTGCATCCTCCCCAGAGAAAAGAACGTTGTCCTCGTTGACGCTCAGCGTATTGACAATGCCGTTAGACTCAAAGTTCTGCATGAAGGCTCCTTCGGGGCATTTCCACTGCTTTATCGATTGCGAGGACCCGGATGCGAAGGTAAACTCTTTGGGGTGGAGTGTAAGGGATCGAACGGAACGCTTGTGATGGGTCAAAACGCCCATTGTTTTTCCAGCGGCCAGGTCCCATAATCGGACGGTGCTATCCATGGACCCTGTGATGACCTGAGGATCGGCTTCTTGGCATTTTAAAGTCGATATCGTGCCTTTGTGTCCTCCAAGGACGTGTACGTTTGTCCTGGTTCTCATGTCCCACACACGTGCAACACCATCTCTGCCACCGGTGATTAAGACATCGATTGTTGGATGGATATCTAAGGTGTAAACGCCGCTAAGATGTCCATGATAATGTCTGGCCATTCGTTAGCATTGCGATTTACAATGTCGAAGGTCGATCTTATGGCTTACCTGATTACTTTATTTGTCTCTAGATCCCAACATTTGACCATTTTATCTTCTCCACACGAGAAGAGGTAGGGGTGCCGTGGAGAGAGAGCCAACCCACGGACAGCTGAAATATGACCAGTAAGTGTCAATTTCAGTTCTCCACTCGCAAGATTCCATAACTTTATAGTTCGATCAGCGGCCCCCGAGACAAAAAATTGGTTGTCTGGATCGACGGCTAGCGACCTGACCCATCCCATATGTCCACTAATGACTCTCGACACTTTCCACGGTGCATGCCAATCTGGTTTGGGTTGACGGACTGTATCCTTCCTCACCAGTGCAGAAGATGGCGTATTTCTCATTGGGGTGGGTCCAGTCGCATTCGGCGCTGCACCTTTCCCTCCCGCTCTCAATGCCAGTGCCGTAGACTGCTGTGATGATTTTGCCTTCTCCGCCTTTTCAGAAGCCCCCTCAATCATTTTCCTCATCTTTGGATCTGATGCGTGTTCCTCTGCATTCGCATTTTTTATCTTTTTTCGTCGCTCTGCTGCTGTGGAAGCCGCGCTTGCCATCTTTAGAGCCAGCGCCGGAGGCAGCTCTCGCACATGTTCATACTCGTTGCGTATCCGTGTTGCGACATTGATTTGATGTGCGAGGTCTTGGGGGGCAGTCGAGGAGGGGGTGATGCTGAAGGAGGAATTTGAGACGTGTTCGAGAGCAACCGGTGATGCGAAGTCTGCTGCGAAGATCTCGCGCGTCCGTTTCGCGGAGGTGCGAACGAGAGGTTCAGCCATAGGTTTTAGGTTTGTGTGGGTCTGGATTGCAGGTCGTGAATGTGTTATTACGAGAGGTGTGACAGTGTATACTAGAGGAGTATATTTTCGATTATAAGGTGATTGAGAGAAGTGAACGTCACGTCGTCGCATTGCAGAGAGCTTCCAAAGTTTAGTTCCTTAGCGCGACTTCCCGGAAAAACTACAATTCCGAGATATCACGTGATGTACATGCATAACAATCCAATTACTGGGTCTGATACATTTCAATTGCTGTTGTGTTGAATACTGTCGTTTCCCATGAAAAGTTTTGCGAAATCGAATATGAGGGAGTCTTAGGGTCAGCATGAGATCTATCAACTACTATTACGTAGAATGGGGAAACCAAATTTCAAGTATACTAATATGATGTTCGCTCTAGCTAATTTATACGGATATCATTCTTTGAGAACCTCCTCCTTGTTCTAATCCCTTCTTCTCCCATGCCTTCACTCTACTGTCCCTACCCCCATTACCCCCCGCCCAAACCATTCACTCACGACGGCGAACCCGTCCTTAGACCTCTTCACCGCCTCCTTGAATAGATCATGTCTTTCTGCACTTTCGACTTGGGCTTTTCTAATCGCCCTCACTGTCTGATTTTGCGTACTACACAGTGGACACTCTACGCTCTCGCGATCCACATCCTCATCTGTGCTCAAACATCTCTGGTGGAAGCTGTGTTTGCACAGAAAGTGGACAACGGGTAGCTCCAGGGGTGCATTGCAAATCTTACACCTTGTGGCTTGGAAGACGACGGGTTTAGTAGCTAGGGATTGGAGTTCGAGTTTCTTAGCTTCGGTGTCGGCGCGGAAAGTTTCAATGGTGCGGCGGTTCGTAGCGATTTCTTGCCTCTCGCGCTCAATGGTAGTTGAGAGGTAAGTTTTTATCATGCCCATGGTGGCAACGCCGTTGGTGCTAAGGGTCTGAATTACTTGAAGCGGAGCCATAAGGCCGTCGTCATCGATCTTCTTGAGTACGGTGTGTAACTCGTCACCAGCTTCGGCGAGAATGTCTGGGGACGAAGTGAAGTATGCAAGTGCTGCAGGGTACAAAGCTGGTTCCTCTGGACCGTATTTTCTGAGTGCGTGGGTGGCACCTGGTGTATCGTTGGCCGCAGTGTACGAGCGGAAGATGTCGAAGTGTAGACCTTGCTGTTCCCGTACGAGGATTGTACCATCGCGGAAGTCGGATAGATGAGAAAGCAGGAGCACGTTCGATGTATCGATTGGTATATTTTGTCCTTGGACAAGTTTCTTGGCCTTGTCCTCCCACTCTTTACGTTCGCCATCTTTCTTTGAAGATGCGGCATGGAGGTACATCTCAAATAGGGTTGTGTATAGGTCTACCTTGTCATCTTCCCGTAGGTTCGAGGACTCGATGCATGCTTCTAGGAAGACGATGAATTCTTGCGCATGGTCGACGAATGCAGAGAATGCCGTTCGAGGTTTGGGGATCTTGTATTCGGGGGCTGGCTCATCCACAGTTGTCTCGACGATCTGAGCTTGACTAAGAGTCGTCTTCTGTTCCCCAGCAGAAGGGGACGATGTGACAGTGTTTACGTTCATGTAGGGAAGGGGAAGAAGAGCAGCTAGATTCTGTACTGCACTAGAGGCAACACCGAGACCCATGCCCATCCCCGAAGAGACAGGAGCATTAGGAATGACGATCGCGTCTTTTTTAGGGCGGAAGATGCCAGTGTAGTAGTCGATAAATAGTTGCGTGGTGTCTTTAGGACATTGCTCGAGGAGGACTGTTGCATACTTCATCAGGTTGAAGTAAGCTACTTCGGGCTCTAACCGCCAGATGTATGCTAGAGCCTCTGCGAAGCGCTTTGAATCTTCAATCAGTATATCCACGACGAGTTCATGTTCGCCGTGCTTTCGAGCCAAGTATGCGGCTTGGTCGTAGTAGCCTCCTTGACGACACATAGAAATGGCCGTGTCTAGATCAAACTTGAGATCCCCCGGGGATTTGATGAACTCCTCCAATTTTTCAACATCCTTGAGCTTTGCATAGCAGTTTAGAAGGAGGGTGGTGTGATCTGATGTAGCTTTGTGGTGATCGTGAAGCTCTTCCAGATACTCAATTAGATTATGAATTCTTTGTGTGTCTAGGAACTAGCGAATGTCAGCGATGAAGCAAGTAATCGAGTACGTATGCATACTTTTCGGATTACTTGTGATGGCTCGGTATTGTCTATTGCTTTTAAATACTGTTGCATGGCGGTGTCGTAGTCTTGCTTCTGATACAGGTAATCGCCAAACTTCCGCAGTATGACGTTCTGCAGCGATGCATCAAGGCCAGCCTTTTGCGCTAGGTTGATGGCTAACACATAGAGGTTTCGTTGATACAGGATATCGAGTTTTTGCGCAAATGCTTTTTCGCGGTATTTGAAAATCTAAGCATATGTTAGCATTGACGCTACATATTTAATGACAACCTGCTCTACCTTTCCATCCATTGTCAGTACAAAGAGATCGCCCCACTCGGAGACCATGGCCTTGACTGGAGACGATAGTTGCTCTTGGTGGGCCACAAATCTGAGTTCAGTATTTAGGAGCGTGAAGGTCGAGGTGTTGAATACATCATCGGTAGCTCCGATGCCAAAAGACCTGAGTGGATTCGCGCGTGGGATTGCGTTTGACTTTGGAGGCGACACTATCACGACATAGTCCTTGAATATTGAGATCATCTGCTTCTCTCCTTCATAGGCATATGGGGGTCCACGACCGTGCAGCCCGTAGTAGTAGATGGCATCAGTTCTGCCGACAACGACGTCACGCGCGGCTTTGTCCACGGCCATGCACCCTACACCGCAACCAGTCTCGTCGAGAGATTTTGCGGGCTGTCCTTGGCCTCTCCCAGATATGACGAGTGTCATTATTCGGCCAGTAGTGGCAATGTAGAGTGTCGTGATGCTGCCTTCCCGGAACTCGATGCCAGTAATAGGCTCCTCAGACTCGAAGACAGTCCGCTGGCGCGCGCCCCGATCGTGTATTAGATCACCGCGGACCACCGTGACTGCGCCGTTCGCAAAGCCCACGGCGAGCTGCGAAAGGTCTTCCAGGGCGGCAAAGGCGGATATAGGGAACTGCTTCCGGCCATTCTGGATGGTGAGTGTGCTCTGGCACCGAGGGATGCCCGTCTTCTTCTCCAGCTTGTCCAGGGCCCAGACTTTCAGCACGGGTTCGTTCGATAAGTCTTCGGCAACGGTGACGAGAAGCGAGGTGCCTTGGATCTGCTTCATGTGGGTGATGGCGCCGGCATCGTGTGCCTTGAAGGAGCGCACAACCTTGAAGGCCTGGGACATGATGCGAACGACGCCATCTGCGCTGCCGAAGAAGATGCTCTCCGAGCCCGATATGACGGAGGTGATGTTGCCGGTCTACCACTGGTGAGGATGGAAACACACGATGCGGGGGGGAAGCGGCATACCTCGGTGAGGAAAGAGCTCTCGCCGTCGGGAAGCTTGACTTCGACGACATCGAAGAACTTGAACTGCCACTTGGAGGAGATCAGCGGGGCCATATCGCCAGTGGCATGTCGCAAGGCACATGCTGCTGTTGTCGTCGTCGTCGTACGCAGACGGGGGTGCTTACCGGAGTCACTGCCATTCTGTCACCAGGCCATTGTCGCGAGCGCTCGCAAGGTGGGAGCTCTCGATGATGCAGGACAGGCGCGGCTGGAGGTTGGTCGTTGGCGCGCGGCAATTGTCCAATCATCACGCGCCTCGTGCCCACCCGTTGTGGCTTAGCCAAAGTCACTAGCAGCGCCTCCTCCCTTTTCCCGACTGCCTGCCCGACCCTCTCCCTCCTTTCGCATCCCGCAACCCACTCTCACTCACTCACACGTCGTGGACTTTCAACCCGCGCCATTCTGCCACTTTCTTTCTGCATCTCCAGCATCACAGCACTCTCGTCTGAGACCGCTTCAACGCCCGCGCGACCAGACTTGACTTTTCGCCCGCCCAAAGCGTTCCTGTCTCGCGACACACTCTTCGGCCCGCCAGCGCGTCAACTCAACACTGTTGCCCATCGTCGCATCATCGCTCACCATAACTACGCGCATCTGCGGATCGTAGGCTGATCTCTCGTCCCTGCCAACTTTGCGCATCTGCTTAACAACAGCACCACTTTCCCGCTGTTCGTTCACACGCTACACCTGCCAGCCCAACCCAAACAACACACCACCCTCTCCATCACCATGTCTACCGGAAAGCTCGACCAGTCTCTGGACGACATCCTCAAGACCCGCCGCCAGTCAGATCGACGCGGCCGAGGCACCCGCCGTGGTAGCGGTCGCCCTGCAGTCGCCGCCGCCCCCGTTGGTGGTGTTGCAAAAACTACGCGTCAGCCTAAGCAGACCAAGGCCGTCCCTGCTGCCCCTGCTACCGCTGTGAGCGGCGAGTCCAAGATCATGATCTCCAACTTGGTACGCTTTGGCACTCCCCACCCCGCTACGAACCCCCGCTAACCGGCCGCAGCCGTTGGACATTGAGGAATCTCAACTCAGGGTATGTTAGATCTTTGAAGGTCTTTGAACCTACTTATTCATCGCATCTTGTGCGCAAATGCGAGTCCGACGATCTCGAGCATCGTCCTCTTCTGCCTCCCGGCTTGGGTTGTCATCATCACATCTTTACGCAACAGTACACACCGCCGCTAGTTTTGGCAGACACGGCGCGTCGTTATCTTTGCAGCAAGTATGTGGACACCCATCAGTGCCGCTGCGACGAGAGTTAGAGAATACCGTCCCAAGTCAGCTTGTTTCCAGTGCGAATAGCAATGGACTAGGCAGTCAGCACATGACCAGAGCGCGCAGTGGATCAGCAAATTATCACAGAGGAGCGAACTAGGAAATGTTTACAGAGGGCCGTGACAATTTTCGAATTGGCAAAGCGGAGCACAGTTGGGGACGAGATGCTGCCTGCTGCCATTTTGAAACGCTCCTCTCCCTGACATGATTGCTGGTCAACACATCGCTGCCTTGCTTGCGGAGGCCTACGCTGCATCTGAACTTCATCTCTACTCTCTGAGCGGTACTCTCGAGTGTGCTAACTGGAACCGGCGTCCCTGCGTCTAACCTTCGATCTGGACTCGTTGATGTTGCCTCGTCCCCTTGCGCCACCACTGCGAAATTTATCCATTGGAACTACGACTAATCGGCCTTATAGGACTACTTTGTCTCAGCTATTGGCGTGGGCAAGCCCAAGAAGACCGTGTTTGCATATGGACCAACTGGCCGCAGCCTCGGAACTGCAACGGTTACCTTCTTCAAGTCGGACCAAGCTCTCAAGGCTCTGAATGCTCTGGACAAGGTCAAGATCGACAACCGCCCCATCAAAGTGGAGATTCTTGTCAGCGCTGCGAATGCGCCTGCGCCCGCCCCCAAGGCCTCTCTTGCCGATCGTGTCTCGTAAGTCGTCCCCAATTCCCTTTGTTCTGATTTGTTGGGAGTTATGCTCACTCTTTTTTTTTTTCCTTCTTAGTCAACCCAAGAAAGACAAACCAAAGCCCGCTACCGCTGCGAAGGCTGTTGCTGCTACTGGAGCCCGTGGACGTGGACGTGAGGGCCGTGGACGTGGTGGCGCTCGTGGAGGCCGTGACGCCCGCGGTAAGAAGAAGACGGTCGAGGAGCTCGACGCCGAGATGGAGGACTATTTCCCAGCCGCAGAGGGAGGAAATGACGCAATGGTCACAAATGGCGGAGCTGCAGCCGCGGCTGATACCGCCATGGACGATGAGATGCTCTAGCTAGCGACCCAACGCGGTGCCTAACGCGCATCTCAGCTGCCGATGTTTCCTTTGTTATTGGTTCTCAGCGATAGGGTCAGGGTTCGGGTTAGGGAGCGGGCGGTTTCGACTTTTTCACTGCGTGCTCATTTTTGAGAGGCTGTTCTCTTTTACGAAATTGTATAATATTAGATATCAATAATCTATCCCCGTGTTTGGGGTAGATGCTGCAGGACATGGAGTCCAATTGATGGTTTACTGCCACGCCTCCCACGTTGCCCACGTTGCCCACGTTGCTCTCCACCCAGGTACTCGCCCGCTCCGGCACCCGTGATTACGTGAACCAAGATCAGATGCCTCTATTATGGTGTGATGCTGGCGCGAAGGATGCCAGTGCGGCTCCCAGACGCTGGACTCCGCTTGTGCGGAGAAGGGACCAGGCCGATAAGTGCTAGCTCTCCCCCGCCTTCTGGGGGGCTCCATGACCTCACGACAGCATCCGGCGAGGAGAAACGGAGCGCTCGTCCGAAGGGCTTCGAATGGGGCTCTTCTGAGTCGGATGGATGCTTCGAGTTTTACCTTTGCCCCTATTTCTGTGCTGGCGACGGGCTATTCCCGGATCTGGTGGTGGGCCATGGTTTTAGGTTCGCAGACCAGATGCGCCTGCTGGCGGCCGGTGCTCGCTCGAATGGAAGCCGAGAGGGACATGGGACCGTCCTAGGCATGCCGGATGCGGGTAGTGCATGAGCTGCCTGGCTGGTGTTTGAGGTGGATTTTGGGGTTGGAGCGGGTGCAGGCAGGCTCTGCGCCTTTGGCAGCCATTGTTGAAGGCTCATCGTTTGCCCGAGTGCGCAGACATCTACGCCCGAGCGCGCAGTCCCAGACGGCATGGGAGAGAGAAAATTCGGAGCCGGGACTCGCCAGGAGTCGCCAGGAGTCGCCAGCAGGGTCGAGCCCACAGGCCATTGGCTGGCACACGGGAGCAATGGAGTCTAGGACGCCCTCCAGCGGCGCGTGGGCCCTGTCGCAGAGTTTGGGAGCCGTGATGCGGGGGAGGGGTACAAGGCCAGAAGCGGGGCAAGCAAACCACTCGCGTTGCGTCAGCGCCACCCAAACGCCTCGACGGCGCCGACGATAGGTCCAAGGGCGCGCCTGAGACGGCTTCCTCAAGGCCGAGGCTGGTCGCCATGGCTCAATCGGGGTATCCACCTTCTCCATGCTGTCATGACGGCCACTACTTAAGATTTCCCTCGCCCCCTCACCTGCCACCACACATCATCATCTCCTCCTCCTGCTCCTCATCCACCTCCTTCTCCTTCTCCTTCTCCTTCTCCTCCTCCTCACCACCACCACCACTGCCACTCCTACACACCCAATCACATCCACACAGGTTGCAACCATGTCTGGTCTCACTGTCAAGCTCCACACGCCCCACAGCGGCGACTACGATCAGCCCACTGGCCTGTAAGTCGGTTCCTGTGCTCCATCCGACGTCGGTCGCCACAATAGCTGACAAATGGTGCAGCTTCATCAACAACGAATGGGTCAAGGGTGTCGAGGGCAAGACATTCGAGGTCATCAACCCCACCGACGAGTCCGTCATTGTCTCTGTGCACGAGGCGACCGAGAAGGACGTGGACCTTGCCGTCGCAGCGGCACGGAAAGCCTTTGAAGGCCCGTGGCGGAAGGAGACCCCAGAGAACCGCGGAAGGCTTCTGGTTAAGCTTGCGGATCTCTTCGAGAAGAACGTCGACCTCCTCGCTGCCGTCGAATCATTAGACAATGGCAAGGCCATCACCATGGCCAAGGGCGACGTTGGCGCATGCGCCGGCTGCCTGAGATACTACGGTGGCTGGGCCGACAAGGTACTGCTACAGACGAGCTGATGCTTCACCGAATGCTGTGCTAACCCGCTTCAAGATCGAAGGAAAGGTGGTTGACACATCACATGACACGTTCAACTACATCAGGAAGGAGCCGGTGAGAGCGCGCCTAGACAGGAGTGCTAGTGGCTTTGGCTAACGGTTCTAGATCGGTGTCTGCGGCCAGATCATCCCGTGGAACTTCCCACTCCTCATGTGGGCATGGAAGATTGGCCCCGCTGTTGCTGCCGGCAACTGCGTCGTCATCAAGACCGCTGAACAGACTCCCCTCTCCGCCCTCGTTGCAGCCAACCTCGTCAAGGAGGCTGGTTTCCCCCCGGGTGTTATCAACGTCATCTCGGGCTTTGGCAAGATTGCTGGTGCTGCCCTCTCCTCGCACATGGACGTTGACAAGGTAGCCTTTACTGGTTCCACCGTTGTTGGCCGACAGATCATGAAGGCTGCTGCAAGCTCCAACTTGAAGAAGGTCACCTTGGAACTCGGAGGCAAGAGCCCAAACATTGTCTTCGATGACGCTGATATCGACAATGCCATCTCTTGGGTCAACTTTGGAATTTACTTTAACCACGGACAGTGTTGCTGCGCTGGATCGCGCGTCTACGTCCAGGAAGGAATCTACGATCAATTCATCAAGAGGTTCAAGGAGCGAGCGGCGGCCAACGCGGTCGGTGATCCCTTCCACAAGGACACATTCCAAGGCCCTCAAGTCTCCAAACTCCAGTTTGACAGGATCATGGGGTAATTTATGAGCCCCAATTGTTTTTTTTTTACAAGTTACTAATATCGTGATAGCTATATCGAGGAGGGTAAGAAAGAAGGTGCCACAATCGAAACCGGCGGCAAGCGTGTTGGTGACAAGGGTTACTTCATCGAGCCCACCATTTTCTCTAATGTCACCGAAGACATGAAGATTGTGCAAGAAGAAATTTTCGGCCCTGTCTGCTCTATCTCCAAGTTCAAGACCAAGGAGGAGGTCATCAGAATCGGTAACAACACCACATACGGTCTCGCTGCTGCTGTGCACACCAAGGACCTCAACACTGCCATTGAGGTGTCGAACTCACTGAAGGCTGGAACCGTTTGGGTCAACACATACAACACCCTTCATTGGCAGCTCCCATTCGGTGGCTTCAAGGAGTCAGGTATCGGCCGTGAACTCGGCGAGGCAGCGCTTGACAATTATCTCCAGACAAAGACAGTGTCTATTCGTCTTGGTGATGCGCTGTTTGGTTAAATTCCGAAGGAATGGAAACCAATGACACGAAACGATCTTGAAGAAAAATTGAATAAAGTCAATGCAGCGATATGGTGCTGGGGGCTAGCTGGCCTTCTCTCATTGCAAATGTACATAATTAAACCGTGATCGAGATTGAAAGAATGGAGTCAGAGTTCAACATGTAAACACATTTGCTACGCGTAAATTGTTTCTTTATCTCTCTCTAAGTGCCAAGTGCAAAATCAGACAGCAGATCTTCTACTATAATATTCATCATCATACAACCTGACCGCATGAAATTCATACTTCTCCTCTATTTACAGCTCTAATATACAATTTTCTCTCTTGACGTGTCTCATATGCTGCAAGCTGGAAACATCGGTCGGATCAAAGTTAGGAACCCGGAAAAGTCGCCAAGACTGTAGGTTATCTGCCCCGAATCTTGCCATCAAATCTAATGCGACGGAATGGCCAAGGCTTGCAACGCAACATTATATTGTTTTATGCTGTACACCGTGGATACAATACCAAAAACTAGACCTTTGAAACGTTAGCTTCAATCAAGATGACATAAGCAGAGTGAGTGCTAGAGAGCAGATCGGGAGGGCCTTACTAAGGAATCCGAACAGAGCAGTCAGGAAAAGTCCCAGGATGGCGACAGTTAAGGCATTCCTTTCCGAACTATGCCTTTCAAACCAAGCCACGACGCGATTCGCAGGTGGAGGATTGTCTACTATATCCAACAACTTCACAAGACGGCCACCAAAGTATTTGTATTCGAAATCTTCTGGGAGCTCTCGAACATGGTTTCCAAAGAATTTGGCGTAGGGATCGAAGTTGTGCTTTCTGATGAACTTATCTAAGGACTTTACCGACTTCTCATCGTTTGGAAATAGGAGGTATTGTATAGAATCGAGTGCCTCGAGGAGAAGCTGAGGAGGCAGAGTTCCCCTAAGACTTTGTGAACCGTGTAATGGCAAAAGTTGTGACTCAGGGAGGTACTTACGTCTCGAGGCTCTCATGGAACCCCATATCGATCCCCTTATCTCGTGAACGATCTAGGTGAGCAGTCAAGAAACTTACATGACGAAATATCTTGATGGTTCGTCGCTCCCTGTCGAAAACGAGGTGCTCGGCAAGGTCATCTGTCGGTCGGAGTTTGACTTTGTATCGCTCTTTTAGTTTCCATGCTTTCAGTCTGGACTTCTGCGCTACCGCCCTCTGTATTTGCGTGCGAGTAGCTGGAGTATGTATGGGTGAGGGGAAATAAGTCTGGACAAAGGCGGAGAAAGGTTGCTGCTCGCCCCAGCAGTGCGGCATGTAATCGCCTATTTTATACCCTTCTGGAAGATCTTGTTTGGAGGGGCAATCGATCATCAACGCCACGCGTAGCAGAGCCCGTACCGCGTGATCCCTCTCCTTGACCGAAACTCCGGTAGGAAATGTCTTGGTAAAGGTTTCCTTGGTCTGTAACGGACTGCCGATCAACCGGTCAAGAGCAGAAATAAGGTCGGCATGCGTCGAGTAAGCCTGATCGCCGAAAGACACAACAAAGCTGTTTGCGTGGCCTTGGAGGATGTATTCGTAATATTGTAGGTACGTGCCATATCGCAGGAAGTCATGTGCAGCCTTACTGTTAAGGATCTTTGATACAATTTTCTCCTTTTCGGACGCAATAGGCGATTGCATTTTGAAGGCCGTGGGACTTTCCACGGGTCCTCAAGTTCAACTTGAACGCCACTCCTTATACCACCGGGTTTTGATGGATTGATAACCTGCTCTTTGCTTGCTTTTTGTTCAGCCGACCACTTCGCCCCCCTTCAGCACTGCACAGCCCGCCTGCTGCCTAGACATGTACTGGAATCAATTTCCAAGATATCAACTGTCCTTCGGAAAATGTGAGCTAACTCGTGTAAGGGTGAAGGTAAAAATTACCTTTTTTGGAACTCCTCCAATATATCTCCGCATTCGGCGGCAATGAGCAGCAATGATCATCTTCTTTTTAGTGATTTGATTCTTATAGAATTTGATAGAACTCCTAGTTTAATGTGATTAGCAGGTTGATCACTTGTGTTCCTCCTTATAGGCTGCCTTGTTATTCTGCCTTGATATTTTGCCTTGATATTTTGCCTTGTTATTTTGCCTTGTTGTCCTGCTGTCCTGCACCGCCATGTTGCCTTCGTCATTTGACTCAACGCCACTAGTCTTGCCACACTGCTAGTCGCCACAAATATTTTAAAGGATGCTGCTCTTGGACTACTTGTTACTGGAAGCAGATACTTGCAGCGTCAGCACTATCGCTTCTATCGTCTTTTTTGTTGATTTCATCGGCTTTTGTTCGTGACGAGATGTCGATAGTAGCAACTCCCCCATCAAGTCCCCCTCCAAGTGCTCCTCCCCCCAAATCCGAACAGACACAAAAGCAGTTCAACCCGTGAGACAGCCTGTACACATCATCTATCCGCAAAAGCTTACAATAGCAGTGTTAATGGGCCAACAACCAGTGCCCCACGAGATCCCACACCTAGATCTAGCCATGATCATACATGGTCCAACCCAAGTCATCAGTCACCTTTACCCAGGCTGGGGCCGAATTTGGTCACTACTCCGGTTGCAACAACTGGTGCACCAATCACCACGAATACCCCCATCCATGCTCATCAAGTTGCCGCTGCAACCCCGCCACCTTCCGACCCATACAGAGATCCTGAACTTGTTATAGAAAGCAAGGAACGGCTTGTCATCAACAAATATCCTTACGCTCCGTTGAGCGCAGAACACTTGAAGCGTGGTCGTGAAGTCATCAATGCATTTCGTCATGCAATCAACAATTCCAAAGTCAAGAAGATGAGGAGGCTTTGTCCAATTTATCTTCGTGACTTCAATAACATGATCAAATTCGAGGTTCACACGTGTGGACCATCACCTGATCAAAGCAAACCGTCCATTATAGCATACTGTCCCGAGAAGATCTGTCCTATGCTTAAGACACAACTGAAAATGGAGAACGTAAGATATCAATACGCGGCCGGCGTAACCCCTGGTCCATCTTTTGAGTTGTATTATTGCTTCAGGGAAATTCCATATTTCCGGACTTGGTGCCAACATTCTGTGAGCCTCTCCGGAACACCCGATCAGGACTTTCTGGACGACCATGACAATCCCTCGAACAATCTTACAATGTGTGGAGCACGTATTCAGTCCGTGAAAGATGGTCAAGAGAACCCTGCAGGCTACGCTACATTGGCATGTCTGCTTGAAGTTAAGGGTGAACTGTTTGGTCTTACATCTGCGCACCCCTTCTTAAATGGCAACGATATTAACTCCCAAGAAAGACTCCTTGAACAGTTGCGGGAGATGGATGATGATGATAATGATGATGATGATGACTGCGAGGTTGAATGTGAAGACGATGAAGAGGAAGAAGAAGAAGAAGAAGAAGAAGATTTGTCTTTCGATAATAACGGATCGATTACAGACCTCAGTATTCAAGAGAACACAGTTATCCCCGCCCACAGTTTATTCCCCGGAGAAGTGAATACGAATGGATCAAAGGGTCACGCACAAGGATTTGATGAATCTACTTGCATGTTCCCTGGACCTGATGACCTATGTTCAGACGATTCGGATCTTGACTGGGCGGTGATCCCAATCAAACGCGTTGACCAGCAGCTTCCAAACGCATACTCACTGCTTCGCAACACATATCAGATGCAATACTTGACAGAGATTGCGTGCGCGCATCCGACAGAAGCGCAGCAATCCCGAAAGGATAGTCAATCTACGACAAGAACCCCCGTTCATATTATCACATCATCATCCATCAAGCATGGTACTCTTGAATCCGGATTTGCCAATTTAGCGGGATTGAGTGGACGAGGCTCGTGTACAGCGTGGATTGTTTCAACGAATGACTCGACTGGTAAGGGATTCCATCGGAACAGAGGTACTTTAGCTAATTGTAACCTATAGCAATTGTAAAAGGGGACTCCGGTTCTCTTGTTGTTGACGCATCCACCTCGCAGGTGTACGGACACGTTGTAGCCACCAATGGGCTTAACCAGGCTTATGTTGTGCCTCTACACGACACACTTCAACAAGTAAAAGCTTTCTTCGGGACTACCGACGTACGATTGCCCAATCCACTCCACCTGTTGACGGAGGCTGCACTTTTCTATCTCGAAGCAATGGAGTCCAAGCCGGCGATAATGGCAATTCGTGCGTTAACTAGCCTGGTACAACAATTATGTGACGCACGGAAGTGGCATCAACTTTTCCGTTGGGCAGTTACTTCAGCATCGAGGAGTACACTGTTAATACAATCAGACAAAAAGTTGGCGGAAGTCTTTGTATGTAAAGAAAGTATGCCCGTTTATTTTATGGTTTAGCTAATCAAGGAGTAGCCCAATTCCAAGAGTCGATTGCATGCTATTTATGAGCCTTTAAGGGTAAAGCACATTGTCCGACAGTGGCTACTTGCAGAAGTGCCTAGAATCGATAGTGGTTCATCTGGCAGTCAACAGGAGCTGTTTTGCTCTCTCTCTTATAATTTGCTGCCACAAGCTATTCTAGAGGAGCGTTGCCTTCCAGACTCTCATCTATTCCCGTACATTCCCACGCTCGACCACATATATCACTATGGGGAGAGTATGGAACTAAGTGTCAAGTGTGCAGGCCTTTTGCAGGTGTGGTCTTCACTAATAACCAGGGCCCGACCACTGCAGGGTTTCAAACCACTGCACAATGAACGCCGCTTCTCCCCTTCTCTGGTTCCTCAGACAACAAGTTTTTTGGGAAATATCTGGAACGAAAACTTCTCGCTCTCACCCCCTAGTAGTATCCACTGCTATCTCAAGACTCCCGGGTACTCTCCTTTCGGAGATATGGTTCGGTCGAGTGACCGCCTCGCAGCCGGTGGTTTTGGCACTGTGTATAGAGTAAACATTTCGGATTCTTACCGTGCCAAATGGTCTACGAATGGCGACACGCAAATCGCTTTGAAAATAATATCAAAACGGACAACGCCTTTCACCCAATGGCTCAAGGAGGAAAGAATCCTCAAAGAAGTCCAAAAGTTCAACCACCCCCATATCATCAGGCTTCTCGACTCTTTCTGCGCAGAAGATAACTACCAATTGGTCTTTCCTCTGGCTGAGTGTGATTTGGACTTTCTCATGACGTCTAAATTTCCCGCTTCACACGAGGTCTTTGTCTGGGTGCTGGAGCAAATGCGGGGCCTGGCAAAAGGACTTGATTACGTTCACAACGGAAATGACAGATACAAGTGCCACGGAAGACATGGCGATCTCAAGCCTGAGAATATACTTTGGTTTCGAGATGGTGGTGAAGTCGACCAGCTCAAGATTAACGACTTCAATCTCGACACGCGTTTCAATTTGGGCAATAAACCAATCTCTGGAAAATTCGTTATCACGGATTTCGGTCTCTCTGAGTTAAACACGAAGAATTCTTCGAGATACTGCCCCACCCAGGCCACTGATAGTGGATATCCATCTCATTATCGCAGCCGAGCGGATCGACGATACGCCCCTCCTGAGGTTGAGGTACCAATGGACACTCGCTCGTCTGATCGCGCGTCCGACATCTTCAGCCTAGGCTGTATTTTCCTTGAGCTTTTTGTCTGGATGGTTGTGGGTGCAGATGGTCGACGTCAGCTCCTAGAACAGCTGCAATCTGATGCGCCAGGCCACTCAGCTTCGTTCTGGCATTCCCAAACTACGACGCAGAAACTTGCTTTCTCTCTGAAACCCCAGGTTTCGACCTGGCTCGAGGTCCTTCTTGATCGCACAAAGAATGACGCAACGCTCCGCGATGCAACATCTCTCCTCGTATACGGCGGTCTGTTGGACCCAGATCCTGATATTCGCCCTACAGCAAAAGAACTGGTCCGCATGCTCGTGGAGATTGAGACGGGAGCGCCACCTCAAGGATGGAGTACCAAGGCGACTCTCCCGGTATGGGAGCGTTCCTGGGTCCTTCACTCGCCATGGGGTATTTTGCACATGGATGAGCCTTTGCGCAAAGAAGAAATGGTTGTTTTGCCTGCGCCCACAATGCCGCTACCTGAGGACCAATCAGATACCATGGAGCTCGACGCACATGCACCCACCGAAACCCCCCCCCTGAAGCAAAAATGTCCATTCTGCAACACTATCGGCCGTCCCATTGCCATGAAATACCACCTCCGCTCTTATCATCGCACCCAACGCCCCCAAAAATGCAGTCAATGTGGATATATATTTGCGGACAGCAAACAACTCTCCCAGCACCGCCGGGGTGGTTTGGATCTCTGCGTGATTACCCCAACAGATGATACCACAACAAATCCAAGTATACCACAGCAGCAGCTGTTCGTGCCGTCGTCCGGTAAGGATAAGGTCGTGAGTTATAAGGTTACTAGGGGGAAACAGGATAAACCGCCGGACAGTGAAAATTCATACGCCCTCGAACACTTGGAGTCGAGGACTGAAGAAAAAGAAGATGAGCACCCTTTGGGCGAGAGTGTGTACGTGTTTGGACATCAAGAATTGGGCGCTAGGAATCCAAATATGCGGAGCGGGGGCGTAGAGAGGCATTTCGCCGACGATGCATTCCGGGTGGGTCGGTTGTGAAACAATACACTCTAACTTGGGGCTGGGCGTGGGTTGATATTCAAGGCGCCCTCCTCGAGCAAATCCATGCGATAGGCGTTCATGTATTCTTTTCCATTGCGTTTTAGTCTCCTACTGGTGCCCAACTTTCTGCTCTGAGATTACAAATCAGACCATAGAATAGGAATTGCGATTTGTGTATCTTTGTCTCATGTATAGTACTCTCTACTGCATATATATAGGCTAATATTTAATATTTATGCACTTGAATTGAGCAGTGAAATACAAGTAGAAAGTGTGAGGGTTTACCACTAGAAATTCGGTGCTATGTTTTGCTGCTCTATCATTTTTCTCTTGTGCACCACACCCTACACTTCAGCGTCCGCGAACCCCCCCAAAAAGGGGGAAAACGGGAAAAGCAAAAAAAAAATGAAATGCTATTGATTTCTTCATTTGAATATCAACGAACCGTATCCGTATTTTATCTATGACTGAAACTGGCAATGTAACGCTCACAGACGGTTACTTATCTACCACATCTTGGCCCGACTGTCCATCTATGTCACTGGCCCCTCGTGAACGCTTTCTGATAGATATAGGATACGTCGTGTGCAGATGGACGTAGGATAGAGTGCGCGTGTGCATCGGAGATGGATATGCACAGCCTATGCATGACCATGTCACTGCATGTCCGAGGACAAGCCGTCCGGTCGCTACCGATCGCTTACGCAGGATCTAGTCGGAGCGATGCGCAATCGCGATGTTAGTTCTATTGCATACTAGACTTTCTAGAATGCTGGGGGAGATGGAATGCAGGGGGGTTTAGGTGGCTTGTCTTATCTTAGTGGGAAGCCGTGGTTCTATGGCTTGGAGGATAGGGAGGTGGTAGTGCGGATTATAATCAGCATTATCATCAATCTTGTCTTCGGGCTGAGATTACTTCTTTTACAAGGCTCAAGTCTTATCGGAATGGCTCGTTAGTAGTAGTTGGTTGGGGGTCCTTGAGGTTTCGTGTCTAGGAGGAGGGTGAAAGGCGTTGGTCGTTGATAGCCGACAGACGCGTATAAAGGGTGGACCAAAACAGAATCCGTGCATCACATCTAGTCTATGGTGAAAAGACTGATAAGTACTAGCTCAGGTTACTCGCCCGCAAGACCATGTATAGTGCAGCAAGTTTGGTGCGCGGTGTGATAGTGGGAACCTTCGAAGGCCGAGTGCTACTTAATACATGAATCATAGTTTCATATGCATGCATCACCAAACTTTTAGCATCACGTGGAAGTGAAAAAAACAGCGTGATAGTGAGGTGAATACGCTACAAAGACGTAGCTTTCAAAGTGTATTACCACTAATATTCGGATTTCAGGCTGTAAGTCCAACTGAAGACTAATGACAGCATGCATGACCATCAGCAATGATGGTTGGAAACGGAAAGGCAGGGGATATCTCAAATCAGAACGAAAGCCACCAGGTAACATCTAAATCATTTACGGAAACGGGCCGCCTAGTGGGGCCACCATGCGGAATCTATAGGCTATCGTCGTCGCGAGGACTTCTTCGCGACCTCTCTACCTTAATCTCGTGATGTATGGAGATAGAAGCGTTGGCCGGGGCGGTAGGAGGTGGACTTCGGAAACGTTCACGCCATACGGCCAATGAAGTCTCATTGACACCATAGATGATTGCATCCGCGAAGCCTTGGATGACTATGCATGCCTGGATGATGATTAGGTTCTATGAGAATACGACAACTAGGGTAGGAATTGATAAATTACCTTGTCAACAGTGGCAATGCCAAATGGCGCTGGCTTGATAGTGACAGACTGGTAAATGCGAATCGTGGTAGGTATGGTCCATATCAACATATACACGAGCGGGTAGCTCATCATCTGTCGCGCCATTTTCTTGAGCACGGGGCTTGGTTGGCGGGCGTGGGTGCGACCAGGTGTCGAGCTTCCGTGCTGTCCATGCTCTTCAATGTCGACATGCATGTCTTTACTTGAGATGTTCATGGAAATTGAAGGACGACCGATTCGGTGGGTGGAGGACACGGATTCGGTTTCTGGGGACACGCTGTGGGCTTCGAGGTTGCGGGGCGACATCTCGTCATTGAATGACATGAAGCGGTTGTGGGCTTTGTATATAATCCGGTAGAGATGTATGTAGAGTCCGAGAACAATGATGATGATGAGCCAGCGGGGGATGAAGTTTACGAGGAGCCGAACACGGTCAGAGGTGAACCAGCACCCTTGGAATTTGTTAGCCATGATCGTGGCACAATACAATGGGGTAGTGTTGGAGAGGAAAAGAATAAGACAAACTTACAAGCCCCAATGTCCCCATAACCACTGATAGCGAGACCCAAAGATGCCCAGAGTGCAGAGAGACCCCATGGCAAGGACCACAGTATAATTCTATGCTCCTGGATCCATGCAGACATATGCTTATGGTTTGCAAGAATGAGATATGTACACACGGCGATCAAGAGCACCCAGTAGTCGGCTACAATGCAAGTCAGCATGTGCCAAGAGGCCCAGACACATATTGTAGACTCACTCTGTACGACGAACAACTGTGTCATGAATCCGTTAAAACTGCAGAACTGTTTTTGCGGCGGTTCCGAGAGGATATGGCCGGACAAATTAACTGCGCTGGAGGAGAGGAAGTTGACAGCCATCAAAAAATCGCTTAGGGCCAAGCCAAGAATGAGTTGATGGCGAAAGGTCCGAACTTGCTTGAACAACTGTTGTCTGGTTAGTACACGGAACCTTGCGGAAGACGACCATGACTGACACAGAAACTTATTATAATCCATCCTGCTCCAATAATGCTAAACACTGAGACTGTAAGAATGACCTGGTTGAGTATTCGAATCTGATGATTCGCAACGGGTGCGGAGAGGACCATCCTTCTAGAAATCGAGAAAAAATCTTCCGACCATTGCCAATCCGAGTAGGGAGCGACCATTTTGTAGTGGATATAATTAACGAGACTGAAACGCAGCTGAGAAAGGCCGCGGAGAAAGAATATAATACATTTATACCGTGGACATTTCAAACCCTTGATGTCCCTTTTGCCCTCTCATCTGCAGGTACCTTATCATGAATTGCCCCCATTCGCACGCATAAGAAAGAAATAAAACACTTGGGACCCCAATATAGCTCCATGGGTATGGGCTTATCTCCAACGGTTTGAAGCGAAAAAAAGCAAAAGGGGACCCCTGTTCCGCTTTTTCGAGCGCAAGATAGAGCTATCCTACAAAGGGTCGAGGTACTCCACTGTAGATGGATAATTTGCGGCAGTTCCTGGGTTGAACCGATGGTCCTAGATATATCTCCCGGCATCGCTTTTGACAGTGGCGCCACATCCGGTTTGAAGCACAGTCTAGGCTGCAGATGTCGAAAGTAGGCGATTTCTCCCACGCTGATCCAGACGAGTGGGATGCCCTCGATACTGCGGAGAAGAGGGTGCTTCAAGTTCTCGATTTCGCAATTCAGCGCGGGTCGGGACGGGTGAATAGTTGTGGGCCTTGAGCATGGACACCAACCTCCGCAATTGTAATTCATCCAGCTGTTGAGTTTATCCAGCGAAGAATCATCGACACGCGATCAATTTCTGGAATTTTTTTAGCCACTGTCGTTTGTGTGCGACGCAAAATGCAGGAACAATATTCCGCCACTGTCGATGCGGGAGGCTCAAAACGGACTCAGATGCAGCAGAGACAGATGTTGGTGGGGAAGTCTGTGGGGAGGGGAATACGAAGAAAAGCACCTTCTACGTGCCTCAAGTATTGGTCGCACCGGAGATTTTCTTCAAGGGTTCTGATACCGATTCCTGCGTGGAGATGGGGTCGCGTGGGGGCATCTTTGATGCCAAGGCTGATTGGAGTCGCATCTCGCGGAAATGCTGGTCGACCAGGCCGTTAATCAGATGTTTTTGCATACGTATGGATTGCGTAGTGCGCTTTCTCTTGCGTAGTTCGAAGCAACAAACCCAATGAGAGTGCGCATACAGGTCGTGATTCCGAGGCATTGTTTTAGAAGCTGTAGCCTGTACCGTGATCGGCGAAGTGGAGGAGCGCTGAAAGCAATTTTGGAATGAAGAGATACACATATTGCATCCTATACTGTATATATGAGGAGCTAAACCTACAATAGGGACAACAGGAAGCCGGACCTGCAGCTAGGCCGGTCGATAGCTGTCAAAGTGTTGCCACCTCGAGCCATGTGCACCGTTGCTGAAACTGTCACCCACGTGGATGTGGCCTCAATGCTGAGCACTCCGAGCTATACACAATACGCCATTCTGCAGTTGTGAGGGAACGAAGTTAGAGCGCGATACGGGATGGAGAAGGATGAGAGCAGCCGATGATACGACCTCGGTCGGGAATGGGACGCGGGTGGTCGAGGCAGAGCTGGACTGGAAAGCACAGCTCCTTCGTGCTGGACATTCAGCTCGGGAAGAATCTCCTCCGCCCCAAAAGGCCCTGCGCATTGCAACGTCGAGCAGACTGCCGGCTGTGTAGGGCGTGGAGGGTGCAGCGTACACAGTAGTATCGTGGATGTGGAGCGGGGAGTGAATGGTGGCATATGCTTACCGATGGCACGTGCACCGCAGCCGCAGCCAGCGGGCGAAAAAGGGCCGACGCCGCCCAAAACCCACAACCTCACGTCTTCACGCCCAACAAGATGCCGGATCGGGCGCTGCCCGCACGACTATGGCCCTGAAGTTAGGCTTTAGAGATGTAGTCCTCGCCGCCGTCGCCGCCTTCATTGCCTGGGGCTACCTGACCCACTGGCAGCCCAGCCTCCGTTTCCTGCCCTATGCCTTTGCTGCCGGCGTCACCGCAACCCTCGTCTTGCAGGCATGGCTGACCCTCACCATCGCCTGGCCGCAGCCGCCGCAAGAGGAGGTAGACGCACCGGAGGACAACTACGGCCCGCGCCATGTTGCCTTCCTTGTGCCTGCGAAGTGGAAGGCTGAGAGGGAGGCGTTGACGAAGAGAACCATGTATGACATGGAGCCTCTCTACGGCCCGTCTTTCCTCATATCCGACAGCCTCGACGTGCTGGTCGGCCTGATACTGCGCGACTTTGTGAAGGGCTGGTACGGCAACATAAGTAAGAGCCCGACCTTTGTCAACGAGGTCGATCGCGCTGTCCGCGCCGCCCTGGGCGATATACGAGATCGGATACTGGCTGTGGACATGGTGGAAACGGTGGTGTCGCGGATGATCCCCCTCATCACCGACCACCTCAAAGCGTCCTACGAAGCGGAGCGCGTTGTGCGCGGGCGGAAGCTCTCCCGCGATGTCACCGAATCAGAAGAGCTTAATATGGCCATTGCAGCCAAGTACAAGGATGGCCGACTGCACCCAGCGGCTTCTTTGGCATATGCGGACACCAAGTCCATACAACAGCAGCATTTGCGGAGCATGGTCTTGCGATTGATTCCCAAGGTCCTGCCCAGAAACATGACAACCAGCCCTGCAGTGAACGTCTTGATCAAGGAAATTGTAGCGTGCGCCGTCTTGGCTCCCGTGATGCAAATGCTCGCAGACCCAGATACATGGAATCAGTTAATGGAAGCATATGTAAGGCAATTGCTCCTCTGACATGACGGTCACTAACATCTAAAAGGGACGAACATTACTGCAAGAACGTAAAACTGTGCGTAAGCTTCGAGCTGCCCTCGACGAGCACGCACCTCCGTCGCCCAAGACACCTCGAAATGTGCAATTCCCAAAGCTGTCACCTCACGACAATGAGCGGAAATTCGAACGGTTCATTCGAGCTATCAGGCAAACCAACACTCTTGCGGACGCTCGACGCTTCCGGAGTGAGATCTCTGGCCAATTACGGAAAGATTCGGCCATGGAAGGACAAGACCCAATCTACCTTCGTCGGTTAGAAACCGCTAGGAACATCTTAGACCAGAAGGTTGCAAATTTGGGTGCTGGAGGCTCGGTCAGGGCCAAGGTTGCTGCACAAGAGAAACCCAGGCATAAGCGAACAACATCTAAATTCGAGAATGCTTCATTGCGAGAGGTTCTGTATGATGCCTCAGGACTGTCATGTTTTATGGAATTCATGGATCAAGCCAATTTAATGCAGCTGGTGCAATTTTGGATCATCATCGATGGTTTCCGAAACCCACTGGAACAGGACACCGACGAACCCGTTGAATATCTCGGCTCTTTACCTGCCTGGTCAGACTCTGATCGAGCTGACCTTGCACAAATAAATAATGCATATCTATCCAAGCCTGAACTGAAGATACTTCCCGAAGCCCGTAGCGTGGTAGCAGAGTTCCTCAAGGCAGGCCGTGCTGCAACGCCCCAGCAATATTATAACGCGCGACGCTCCCTACTACAAGCACAGACGGCTGTTTACGATGAATTACAGGAACCTCACTTTCGGAGATTTAAGAGGTCGAATTTGTATTACAAGTGGCTTGCCATGGACGAAGCTGCGAATACAAGCAAGAGCCCTGTGACGACGAGGCTTATGGCACACACGCTAGACAACAGCACCTCACAACCGGTACCTTCGAAACTAAACCGCACTCAGTCAGCACCAAAGCAATCTCTTCAGATACCAGATCTTCGCAGAGCCGTTGCTTCTTCATCTGATCTTAATAGTCTGGGTAAAGTTGCAGAGAAAGATCCACCACGACGCTCCTTAGACGGGAATGGATCATTACGGGCACCGTTGTTTGATGATGAGTATGACAGCGACCCCATGGCGCAGTCGACGGCAAGCCTTGACTCCGATATAGGGGCTGGACGCCCGAATGGCAATGATCCTCACGTTGTCGATGCAATGCAGGCTGCTCTCAGTGACATAATGGGCGATGAACCAGAAAGTTCAATGTTTTACGATCCAGGTGTAAGCTCACCTCAAGACTATGATTCTATGAAAGGGTCTGTAGAGTTTCCTCGGGCCATGTCTCCGACTCCCACGATGATGCAGAGTCATCGGGATAAGCCAAGCATAGCGTCACTTGGACTTGTTGGCGAACCAAGAACCCTCGGCGTTTTCAAAGATGATCTTTTTGGTGAAGAGGATAGGTTCCTTGAGGATGAGATCGAGGATTCTGGTGCTAATGATAAGGCGGATGTGGACGAGATCCATGAGGCAGCCCCTGGGGACCTTGGTCTGGCAGAGGCTATCGATACCCTCACTTCTGAAATTGAGCGTCTAGTCACACAAGAATCCATCGTCGACTCGTTGACTACCAAGGCCGAGCTGACGAACAATGCCGCTGAGCTAAGAATTCTGCGCAAGTCCAAGTCTAGCCTGCAGCGCGAGATCCAGAGGAAGGAGTTGCAACGGCAGCAGTATATTGTGCAAGAGAGTGATAACAGTTTGTACGGTCGTTCCACTGTGTTCATCCAGTCTATCATGGTTGGAAACGAAGAAGATGGAAAGGAGTATGCAATGTGTAAGTTTAATAAATTTGCTCCGCCGATGAATATGCTAAATCTATACTATAGATGTAATTGAAGTACGCAGACGGGCCGGCGACGCAATGCCGGCTGCGGCTTGGGTCATCACAAGGAGATATAGCGAGTTCCATGAACTTCACAAACGCCTTCGTGTAAAATTTCCTCCAGTTCGCAACTTAGAGTTTCCTCGCCGCCAGATGGTACTCAAGCTCCAGAAGGACTTTTTGCAGAAACGGAGGCTTGGACTAGAGAAGTATCTGAGAGTAAGTAACCATGTCAGAAGTATTGCAAACGTGACATATTAACCAAGTTCAGGAGCTCCTACTCATACCAGCGGTGTGCCGCAGCCGCGAACTACGCGCCTTTCTTTCACAACAGGCCATCTCATCGACAAACCCGAACTCAACTCAAGGAGTGGATGGCCGTGACTTCGTCACCCGTATTTATAATTCTGTTGCCGACGGCATGGAAGAGTTTCTTGGCAATATACCAGTACTTGACCAGCTTTCTGTCGCAGGCCAAAACCTCATTTCAGCGGCGACAAATCAACTCGCATCAAATGGTGCAGCGCTACCCCCCCACTTATCTACATCTGCTGTTTCATCTGCCGAGCCAAGTTCTGATGCAGAAGCTGAAGCCGAATTGCTTGCTTTTGAGAACAAGGAGCTAGAACCCTTTGTAAAACCGATCTGCGATCTTTTTCTTGAAACCTTCGAGCTCAACCGTGAGAATAACTGGCTCCGTGGTCGGGCCGTCGTTGTTGTACTCCATCAACTACTTGGTGGAACCATAGAACGCAAAGTCCGTGACCAATTCGCCACCTTCTTGTCTGAAGACAATATTGTCAAATATATCGACACGCTAAAAGACAGCATGTGGCCGAATGGTAGAATGAAGGCCAAAGTCGATAGGACAGCCGCAGAACGGACAAAAAGCAGGAAGGAGGCGAACGTGGTATTGGCAACACTGGTGCCTGAGTTAACGTCATCGGTTGTGGGTAGAGCGAACGCGCAGATGGCGAGCAAGAGGTTGAGCGCTACGGTGAATAATCAAAGACTTAAGTGAGTACTTTCTAGAGAATTGGTTTGAGCTGCGCTAACATTTGGGTAGTACTCACCTTGCATTTACGCTGTTGGATGAAATGATCCAGGTCTTGTTCCCAGATATGGTGACCAAATGAATAGTCGAGTTGCATTGGTAGATAGCGTTACGTTCAATGCATCAAGGAGTTATGCGTGGCATGAGAATGTGCTATTAATTATGGTCAAGTAGTTTGGTTTTATTCATCTCCTTGGATATTGTGCCTTTCGTCGAAATGAGCCGAATTGAGATAGAGCACACAGATGGTGAGTTTAATAAGCCTGCAACCCGCAGGTCGATTCGATTCGTCCTGTTTTCGACCGTCCAAACTTGTGCACAAAAGGAAAGTTGCTCGTTTATTTACTTCTCTGGTCTAACTATACAACACGTCTTTTTTATAAGTTGTCGACCACCAACCCAGAAGGGCAATTGTACTAAAATATCGCCTAACTGAGAGAGCACCAGGGGTAGTTGCACGGACCATACAGACGGTTTTGGGAGCTCTGGATACAATTGTTCCCGATATTTCGGAGTGGTTTTCGTCCTGGACAAATTTCTTAAGTGTGAGGAAGTCTCATATGTAATGGAGAGAATGTATTGTTTGTGAACAGCACAGAGGGGGCTTTGCTTGTTACTACATCTTGACGAAAGTGATATCTTGCAAACCATCAAATCAAGCCCCTCGGTATAACCGCCATCTCCTACATCCTCAACCTACGCAGGAAACAAAACTTGTAAGTAAGCACGCCACCAGAATTCCCAAATTTCTCTCCTATTGTGTATACTCGTCCTCGTCCTCCTCATATCTGCCTGTCTCTATTGGATAACTGAAGCTTCGCCTGATTAGTTCGCTGGAAAGGAAAGAGTTGGAAAATACAAATGGGACAAATGCTTAGTTCCTTCTGGGACCAGACTTTTTTCATTCCGAAACCAATACTTACAGAGAAGGAGTTGGGTGATCAAACGGGGAAGGTGTGTTGATGGAGATTTTCATTCATACGTCGAATGGGGGGGGGGGGCTTTCTTTCTTTGTCCAACCAGAGAGTTATACTGCTTGGGCCCCCTTTTGCATTTTGCAACTTCTTTCTCTCCTGCCCCAAACACACCAACTCACTACACCCTAGGTCCACATAATAACCGGAGGCTACACCGGCATTGGCCTCGAAGTGGCCAAACTCCTCTACTTCAAGAACGCAACCCTATATCTAGCTGGCCGTTCTCCAGCAAAAGGCGCATCCGCGATAGCAGCCCTCCGAGAGCAATTCCCGACCTCCAAAGGGCGTCTCGAGTTTCTGCATCTCGACCTCGCGGACCTCTCCTCCATCAAGACTTCGGCTCAGAAATTCCTGGAAAAAGAAACGCGGCTCGATGTTTTGCTCAACAATGCGGGGATTATGATGCCCGCACAAGGCTCCAAATCCGCACAGGGATTCGAAGCACAGACCGGGACGAATATCTATGGTCCATTTCTGTTCACGCAACTTCTCTACCCCGTTCTTAAAAAGACGGCACAAATTGCAGAACCTGGAAGTGTAAGAGTGTGTTGGGCGGCGTCTGTCGCTATTGAGGTTTTGGCACCCAAGGGTGGTGTTGAGTTTTCGAGCAATGGGGCAGAGGTCAAGGGTGATGTGGCGAGGGATATAGCGTATGGGCAAAGTAAAGCCGCGAATGTGATGCTTGGGGTGGAGACTGCAAGGCGTTGGGGAGAGGATGGGATCCTGTCGACTGTGAGTAGTTCATCCTGTCTGGATCCTACTAGTTTTTCTAGCGACGAGTTTTGTCATTTGGGGACTGCTAACATAAGGGGGTGATATAGAGCTTCAACCCGGGAAACTTGCGCTCAGAACTCTCCCGTGACACGAGCTGGCTGGAACGAACTGCCATCAGGCCGATTCAGCACCATGTCAGTATGGGGGGCTACACGGAGTTATTCGCTGGTATGTCTCTCTTTCCTCACTCTTCCCCTCCCTTGACAAGAATGATCTTTTCATGTAACCTAGCATTCTCTCCGGACATCACACCCGCCAAAAACGGCGCGTACGTCATCCCATGGGGTCGTATTGGCATATACAACCCTGCACTACAAAACGCTATCAAATCTATTGAAGATGGAGGAGAAGGCAGGGCGAAGAAGTTGTGGGAGGTGTGTGAGAAGGTTGTCGAGCCTTATATGTGAAGTGAGAGGAAGTATTGGGCGAAGAGATTGGGAAGTGATCATATATGAGGTAGTAATGAGGAAAATATGTGGTAGATGGAAGAAGAAATACCAATATACAGAATACATGATTACGTGATTGAGAAGTCAACCTTGCATTTCCTCTGTCACGATTTGGGCTGTGTAAGGATTGGGGCTGCATACGAAGATATTTCGCCAAAAAAATGTATCCCATCTAAATGAGATCTTCCATTCGCACATCTGGAAATACGTAAATAAACCGCAAGTAGTTCTTCAAACAAAAAAAAAGGAGGAAAGGCAGACCAAGAGGTGAGAGCGTTCAAACGTAGTTGGAAGAAGGGAAGAAGAAAGAAGACCAACTTGGGTGGTTTCCTGTAGCAGCGACTTCCTCAAACCTTCGCACCCAAATTAACTACCGGTAGATATCACATCACAAGCATGCAAAGCCCAGTAGAGGCTCGGCACCACTCACTCCGGATCTGACATCCTATCCCGCTAACCCCTTTTCAGAAACGCGGGGTGAACGTGGGGATCGTCGGTCCCTAACATATCATTCGCTGACTCGACAACATCAACCTCGGAGTACCTAAACAACCCCTCCATAGGCTTAAGTGTGAATTAGTGTAGCTCGGAAGTCGAGAGGGACAAAAGTTGCTAGTGTCTCTAAGATGTCTTCCTTTCCTCAAGTTTTTGAGCGACATCTGCAACATCGACGTTCGAGAGTGAAGATTGGACCACACGGATAGAAGATTTGTAGACTGAATTTGAAGCTTACTGGAGCTAGACGTGTGTGAGTGACAGAGGGGACAGGGTGTGAGGGCATCTCGTCAGCTGCGCACATTCTATAATAATGGCTCGTAAGTTCTTCCACCTCCCATATGGGCCCTAGATCTTAAGTTTCGACAGTACCCATCATAGCCGGCGCCTCAGCAGTCGCGGCTGTGACTGCATACCTTAACGCAAAACACCACATCGTGCACGATCTACGCTCTGGTGCTGGCGGCCTCTCCCCTGGCAAGGACCAGATCGACTTCCTCACTAGCCGCGTGGTACAAAAGCGGGTGCTCACCTACCACGTCTTTGAAGACCAAGCGTTACGCCTCCGTCCAAATCACCCATTCCTCATTTTTGAAGGGAAAACATGGACGTATCGCCAGTTCTTCGACGGGATCATTCGTGTAGGAAATTGGTTGATGAAGGATTTAGGGATTGAGGTGGGTGAGGTGGTGGCCATTGATGGGGGAAATAGTGCAGAGTATTTGTTGCTTTGGTTCGCACTTGACGCCATCGGCGCTATTACCAGTTTTGTGAATTGGAATCTGACGGGGGCTGGGTTGGTGCACTGTGTCAAGGTGAGTGGTGTTTCATTTCATTCATGCTGCGAACCAAGAAGGAGAGACTGATAATGAGATCTAGCTCTGTGAAAGCAGATATCTAATAACTGACTCCGATGTTCGCAATAATGTCGAACCCAGCAGATCTGAATTTGAAGATCTAGGTGTGAAGATCCAGTACTACGATCCATCCTCCTTCGCATCGCTCCAGGACAATTCTCCGATCCCTGAAGCCCGACGCGAGAATATTTCTGTGGAGTCTGTAAGGGGAATTATTTATTCTTCTGGGACCACAGGTTTGCCTAAAGGCGTCATCATGTCAACCGGCCGAGAGCTAATTGTTGGGTTCACCACAGCGAAATATCTTGGTTTGAAGCCCGAAGATAGAATCTACACATGCATGCCGCTATACCATGGCGCCGCACATGGGCTTGCCATGACGCCAACGATACACGCAGGATCCACTATAGTTCTAGGCCGGAAATTCAGGTATGATTTCACCAAGTTGAACTTGGAGTCAAACATGATCTGACGAAACAATCAGTCATAAAACGTTCTGGCCCGAAGTTGCAAAATCGCGGGCAACGATAGTGCAGTACGTTGGAGAGCTATGTCGATACCTCGTAAACGGCCCGCCCAACGAGTATGAGCGGAAGCACTGTGTCCAGGTAGCTTGGGGTAATGGCATGAGACCAGATGTTTGGGAGCCCTTCCGTGAGCGTTTTGGCATCCCGATCATCAATGAGCTTTATGCTGCCACTGACGGACTCGGTGCAACCTTCAATCGAAACAATGGACCGTTTACTGCGCACACTATTGGGCTTCGAGGGGCGCTCTGGAATTGGAGATACGGTAACAACGAAGTCCGAGTGAAAATGGACGTTGATACAGAAGATATCATGCGAGACAAGAATGGGTTTGCAATTCGCTGCGCTGTAAATGAACCCGGGCAGGTCTTGCATAAGCTGACTCCCGAGATGCTTGCCGGGGTGCCGGGCTACTACAACAATGACCAAGCGACAGTTAACCGCAGGATCAGCGACGTGTTCGAGAAGGGAGATTTGTGAGTTTGCATTCTTCCGCCAACAAGCAGTTCGAGAAATGGCAATATCTACAAAGAGTTACTAATAAGTCTTTAGGTGGTTCAAGTCCGGCGACATGATGCGACAAGATCACGATGGCCGTGTGTTTTTCGTCGATCGTCTGGGCGATACATTCCGGTGGAAGTCTGAAAATGTGTCTACTAACGAGGTCGCCGACATGGTAGGCCAGTTCCCGCAAATTGCTGAAACGAATGTCTATGGTGTCGCGGTCCCAGGCTATGACGGGAGAGTGGGGGCCGCCAGCATCGTGATGGTGAATGGAGTGACCGAATCCACATTTGACTTTCAAGCTTTGGCAACGCATGCACGAGCGACCCTTCCGGGATATGCCGTGCCATTATTCTTACGAGTTACGCCAGCGTTGGAGTATACTGGCACCCTCAAGATTCAGAAGGGTAGGCTAAAGAGGGAAGGCGTGAATCCGGATCTCGTGACTGGGGAGGATTTGATTTATTGGCTACCTCCAGCTTCAGATAGATACCTTGCCTTTGAGAGGAAAGACTGGGAGGCAATTAAGGAGAAGAAGGTGAGGCTTACTTGAGGTGACAAGAATCAATCAGTGGTATCTATAGCTAGTTTGGCTTTGTCTACCCAGGCAGACTATACTTGCTCGTATATTCGAAACCCAGTGATGATGTAATGGCTTGTGCTTGCTTACATAGAGATTTCATGTACTGGGTAGTAGTGGAGGAAGAGCCCACTCGGAAAAACGCGTACAGCATCGAGATTCATGAGAAATGAAAAACTGATGCAGCTGTCCCCGTCACACTCTGGCCATTGGGAACAATACGACCAACCAAAACCTTGACAAATATGAAGACAATGAACATGGAAAAAGGTATAATATATCCGCTAAGGTATTCTACACTCATTAGCTTACCCGCTTTCGGGGCCCAACCCTCCAATGGCCTAGTCGTGTTCTATACAATCTCAAACTCGTAGTATACATACGCAGAGTATTCCTCGTCGTTCATGTGTCCTGCTGCCTGCATGTCGCTTGTTGTGGCCTGATCGTCCTTCTTAATCCGGCCTTTGCTATCTCTGCCAAAGGCGTTGCCGCCAAGGTATGAGTAACTAGCGTCAAGATTCGTCTTTGCCTTCTTGGCCAGTTTTGAGGTTGTCTGTAGCGGTCAGTATAAGAGCAAAAGAATACCGTGTAGTGTTCTTACCTGCACTAACCCACACACAAAATCGAGCGGCAGACCGTACCGCAGCACGGTCTCAACAAAAACCCTCAATGCCATAACGTGAATCCAGATCATGGCACTTTCGCTATATCCCGTCCTTCCGAGCCGTATTGCTTCGCCCCACAGTTTGTTCGTGTCCTTCTCTAATTTGTCTACTTCCTTTGCTTCCTCCTCTTTGCCGCCCTCCCTGTACTTGTAGTCACGCGGCGTCCACCGCTTCTCTCGGCACTTGTGAACAAACTCCACCGAGTGTTTCTTGAAGACGACAACAGAAAGAAGCACAAATTCGTCATCGGATGCCACCTGGACTGCCGAGCGGGGCACAACCATTGGAGAGAGTGACTCATAGGTTTTGTAGAAGTCTTTGACCACCATCTTCGGCACGGCGATTAGGTGGGTATCGAGATATTCAGAATTTTGGATTAGCGATTTGGGGTCTACTATCGTGGTGAGAGACTTGGTAGCAAGGTTTCCTCTAAAACTTGGGTCAGTATCTTGGGGACGCTGTTCACGATAGGGGAAAAAGAAATTCGCATACGTCTGTCTTCGCTGGGAAGCTTGCAGGTTGGTCTTGGACTGGTTGTACTGGCTGAATTTCGCCTTGACATCATTGTCGATACCTTGAATCTCCTGTGGTGAATATCAACATATGCACTGTGGAACCTGTGCAACTTTTCCGCACCTTCTGGAGAGAGTCGATCAGATCGGCAATGGTTTTGTCTGCGCGGTATTTGACCTTATTCCACTGAAACGTTCGCAAGTACTGGTCCACCGGCTCTACATCTGCTGTCAGCTTCATGGAGGATAATATGGCCGCCATTGGAAGCTGCATGCGTACTATCGTTGATGGTCTTGTTCTGCTGCGTCTTCTCTTCGTCGCCTTCCAGGATACTTTTCAAGCTCTCCCCCACCTTATGCACAACACCCTCACACGCAGAATCAAGCTTCGCCAGATCATCTGCCTGCTGGACCAGCGCATCCAGGGTTCCGATTTTGAATGTCGGGATCGGGAAGGGGTAGGTAGTCCCACAATCGGTGGATATAGTGGAACGCAGGGCTGTGAGGGCCTCGTCGGGGTGGCTGGACGGCGAGATAGAGGTGGGAAGGGAGACCAGAATGTACTTGCTGGGCTTGGACATGATTGCAGGTGGCGAAGGGAGCTGGGGCGCGCGTTTGCAGGGAGCGCGACAGGCGGGGGAGACGTCGTGGTGGTGAGTGGTAAGCTGTGGTGGGCGTGTCAAGCTCTCGCACATGTCGCATGCTGGTCAGAGCGTTGGCGGTGCCGCTGCCGTCACCGACCACAAAATAAGAATCCCGTTGGTATCCGCCGTGCGTCCTCCGTCATTCCTTCACACACCAACATGGCCACCAAAAGCGCAGCAATTGTGCTGCAACCAGCCCTCAATGGAATTGGGACGTCAAGTCTGCGATCGAAATGTGCTTTCAAACTCCAGGCCTCGACTCGAACGCTTTTTGTTCAAGCTCCAAGACCCCGCAAGCTTACATCGACAATACACCATGGCGTCCGCAAGGCCTCGTCTGACTCCAAAACCGAGAGTATCGCCAAAACAGGCCTCTTCGACCTCCATAGCAAATATGGGGCCAAGTTCGTTCCCTTTGGCGGCTACTCAATGCCCGTGCAGTACAGCAATCTGAGCATCATCGACTCACACAACTGGACTCGGGAGAAGGCGAGCTTGTTTGACGTGGGGCACATGTGAGTTGAAGTATAGCTTCTCCGAGTGCCCGACTTGGAAACTGATCATGCCTGTAGGGTCCAGCATGAGTTTTCCGGGCCTGGTGCCGAAGCCTTCTTGCAGCTCATCACTCCCTCCTCGATTGCATCGCTCCCAACGTATAGCTCCACCCTGTCAACGCTACTCCGCCGCGAAACAGGGGGTATTGTCGATGACACAATCATAACGCGACTGCCAGACAAGTTCTATGTGGTTACCAACGCCGGTCGGAGAGCAGAGGATAGAGCGTATTTAGAATACGAATTGAAGGCATGGGAAGAGGATTCCTCAAATCAAAAGGTGGAATGGAAGACACTGGAAAACCAGGGTCTGGTTGCGCTTCAGGGTCCACTCGCTGCAGAGATCTTGACCCAAGCATTGAACCCAAAGGACGCACAAGCACTCAAGAGCTTGTACTTTGGCCAGTCAATGCACGCCAAAATCAAAGACACAGATGCAGAAATTCTTCTTAGTAGAGGTGGTTATACGGGCGAAGATGGCTTCGAGATTAGCATCCCGCCCTACGCCACGGAGGCCATAACCCAATTTCTCCTCGATTCCGCCAAGGATGACCTGCGCTTAGCTGGTCTAGGAGCAAGAGATACTCTGCGCCTGGAAGCAGGCATGTGTCTCTACGGCCATGATCTCGATGAAACTACAACACCTGTCGAGGGTGCCTTAGCCTGGATCATTGGAAAGGAGCGACGCGCGAATGGCGGTTTTCATGGTGACTCTGTTATTTTGAAACAACTTAAGAAGAAGTCAGAAGGAGGCGGGGTTGGCCGTAGGCGTGTGGGATTTATCGTAGAGGGTGCACCTGCCCGAGAAGGCGCCCATGTCGTCAATGAAACTGGTGAGCAGATTGGGACTATCACGTCAGGGTGTCCATCACCATCCGTGAAGAAAAATATTGCCATGGGATACATCAAAGATGGACTGCACAAGAGTGGTACTGAAGTGGATGTTGTGATTAGGGGAAAGAGGAGGAAGGCCACAGTGACGAAGATGCCTTTCATTCCCAGCAAGTATTTCAAGGCTCCCACGATGTAACCAAGATAGTGTTGGCAATAAAAAAAGGAAATGTCCTTTGGCATATCTCAATTCCCCACCATATTCTTTTTCTCTGCTTCAGCCCACATTCGTCTTCTCAGAAATCAGGGCACATCATCGGTACTTCTCCATTCCATCAGTTCTTAATACCATGCATCACTGGCTCGCCACCTAGTCTAAGCCAGGCTGATTTGCACGTCGGAATCTTTCAACGCTGACATCTTTAGCATTCTCATTTACCCCCGAAGAAATTAGGCAGTCATTGCACAAATCTTCACGGGTGCTCTGTGTTAACTAGCTAGCTGGCTAGCTGGTATATGAAATAGCATGAACATGAAACAAAAAAGATTTAATACCAGAAAAGCTATAGTGGATTTAGCACAATCAATAATGATGTTTTGATAAGAATCAAACCAACCTCCATGATCCATATTCTATCCTTCTCTTATCCCATATACCCGGGCAACCCATCCCATGTCTCGCCAACTTTCAAATCTACTTATTATTAGCATCCATATCTCCAACTCCATATAAAAATACACTTGCCCGGCATTCTCATGCTCAAATCCTTCGCAACCCTATCCCCCAACCCCTCTAGTGCAACTTTCAATTTCACATCGTGGAACTTGCTCAATCTATCCCTGTACTCGCTCACGACTTTAAACTTTGCAAAGGAATTTGGTTCAGTATAAACGATGAGTTTTGCTACACAGTCGTTGCCGAGTTGAAAGAGGAGAATGTCGAGTTTGTGGCCTTCGGCGCCATAGAGGGCTTGCCCTAGGGCTAGATGGGTTAGAGCGAACGTGTGTAAGTTTTAGATGGGAACAGACAGATGATGTGGGATTTGAGTGCGTTGATGTCTCCAGCATCACCAAGGCGAATGGTTTGGTGAACTCTGGGTCCAGCCATGTTGGGTTGGAATGGTATGAAGTTGAAGAGAGGGTGCTTAGGTGAGATGTTTGATATGAGACCGGAACAGGGGTGGCACACGCCTCCATCCTTTGCGAATGATGAACAGCCAATCAGACAAGGATGTGTGAATCTAGTATCTCGGCTGTGATAACACAATTAGATACGTAGTGCAATGCATGTATCCATCTTTTTGATAATTCATCCAAGTTGAATTTTCTCGATTTCCTCTCCCGATGCTGGAAGCCAAGTTCACGTCTTTATCACTTGCCATCATTCTGCGAGACATTTCTAGCTTCTTGATCATAACAGCACGGAGATTAATAAGTGTAAATTGATCGTTGGAAGAGCTCTAACTTGGAGTATTTTGAAACCATCTCACCGATTTAGAAATATTTTCTTGATAACGTTTCCTAGAGAGAGTGGCACTTTATGGAAAGTCTACCTCACTTTTTCTGACAACTTCACCTCCTCTGCTTTTAATGATCTCAATGTTATAATTACTACCATCATAAGACTAGTGTGGTAGAAGCAATCAGACTTTGGTAAGAGAAAAGAAGTCTCGCACGTACCTCATTCATCTTTGCTTCACCTTGACACCTATCTGACCATTACAACAACAATAAAAATAACAACTCTGCTCCCAACAGCGACCACCATGGGTGAGGCTAAACATATTGAAATGGATTTATCAAAAGAAGTAGTCGACCTAGCCGATATGGAAACCGATGTAGACGAGTCCGGTACTTACCTTGGCCTTGAAGTACAAACACACGACGAGGAGATCGAAAATTCCATGGAGGTAAATAGCACTCATGGTTCTATTGATCTAGATATGGGAGATGACGTCGAAAATATCAGCTATTCAACTATGGGTGAGAAATCTCATGTGGAGATTACAGACGGAGATGGCGAGGAAGGCGAGGAGGTGGGAAATGATCCTGCCCCACTCACTACAGCGATGCAGTTTGGTGGTGAAGAAAACTCTCAAAGTGACTTGTTGGACGTTGAAAACTTGGAGGACGAGGAGATGGATGATTACGAGGACCCACAGTTCAACGAACATGACATGGATACTAGTGAACCTACTTATATCAGAAACAAGGATCGTCCTCAGAGACTCGCTGGCCCTGCTAAAGTCTTGCAATTTGACAAGCATGAATCAGATACTAGTACTTCTACTCTTTCCAACAACGAGGAAATTCTTCAGAGCCTCATATATCCACCCAAGGTCTTGCAGCTGGATGAAGAGGAATTGAATACTAGTAGTATCACCTTATTTGGCTACAAGGAAATCCAAAAGAATCGAGATAACCCTACAAAGGTTTTGCAGTTCGAGCAACAGGAAATGCTTATGGGGACTGCTAATGAAACTTTGCAAAACCACGATAAAGTGGGTGACACTGCTTACTCTGAATATCCTAGAGATTCCTCAATTAATGAGAACCAAATCGGACTTCATAAATCGACCAAGTCCACATTATTAAACAACGATCAGGGGAATCAGAAATTCTCTGAGGTTACTGTGGCTTTGCAAGTCGAAGAGAATGTCGACAATCACTTCACTCATCCATCCCAAGCTCACTCTGCAAGAGAGGCTCAGCGTATCCATATCACTGAGGATTTCGATGATAAGGCACAGGCCAATTCCAAAAAGAAGGAAGTGCAACTCATCGATTTTACCGAGGATTCAGACGAAGAGATTTTGGTGAGAGTGGAGAAGACGGTTGAAGAAATTCGGCCCATGCAACGAATTTCATATGCAAAGTTCACTGGAAGCACACCAATCGAGGCTAAAGATGCTCTCAATGTTTCGCCTAAAGTCGAGTTCCAAGTCGCCAACCCTAGCTCACTTGAGGTCAAACAGCGCCTAGAATCACCTCCCAAAACCTCCGACATCAGAAATATCAGATTTAAGCCCGCAGTACAAGTCGAGCCCAACTCTTTGCCACAAGCAATAAAATTTCCGCAGCCTAGGCTTGAAGCTGACTTCTCCATTCCTCCGGTGGGTGCCAGGCTGGTAGAACAATGTCGCGAAACTGGGTATGAGGTGTTTAACATTCCTGTGGTGGATTTCACACAAGTCCAGCAGCTCCGGAACTTTATTAACTGTAAATATATTCCTTTTATGGCATTCAATATTACCAATCTAACATTGAGTTCCAGCACATGTTCGCGCCCTATACACACCCATGTATCCACTGGGTACCAAATTCGACGTCCTCGTCACTCGTTTCCTTAAGAAAGAACTCTGGATCGCACATGCAGTTGTTCTCTTACAAGGGGAGAGAGATTGGAAAGTGATGATGGAGTCTCGACCCCGGGAAAAATATATGGAAGCTCTTTCCGAGCTGCAGGGTATGGTTACGGCCAAATTGAGTGAGAAGATCTGCCGGATGGGAAAGTTTGGGGGACGCATTAAGGGTAAGATTCATCTTGGGCTCAAGGCTGGATTTATGATACATCGCTAATTTTGTGATCACAGGCCTGCCATTCTGATATTCAAATGGAAAATATGGACCATGTGATGGACTTAGAAATTAGTGGCTTCTTTGGGGTTCGAGCAATGAGGCAAAACTTGTGTACGTCCCATTGATTAAGACAACATCAATCATATACTTGAATAAGAAGGTAGAAGCAAGGCCTAAACGATATCACAGGCCCATATCAAGTATTTCTGCATTGGTTTGTCTTTGTTAGCGTGCTGCCTTGTGTCACCCAGCGTAACAACTCACGAGATGAGTAAAAGATATTTGACGTGAAACTGAATCAAATGAAAGCTGAGTGAAAGACGCTGACCTTTCACCATACTCCATAGACTATTTACTAGACGGACCCAACAACCACATAGGCAAAACAGATAACTGAACCCCAAAAGCTACCAACTTGATCATGTTGGACGCACTACAGGAAGTCACCATCGTCGCTGAGTTCAAGAAGCTCATTATTGGTACCTCTCTCTTGAAGTTAGGCCACACATTGCGCTCATCTAATCACTTTTAGATCAACTTCACGCCATATTTGGACCAAAGTACTCTCGAGGTTGCACTTTTGCAGTCACCACATCCGTTACAACGAAGGAAATCAGGCCCGAGACCCCATCCCCAAAGAGCGAGTACAACAGCGCGGGAATAGAGCACAAGATTATGTTCCGGGCCCAGGCAATTGTATACACCACTCCACACTCCTTTGCGGAGTGGGAGCTTCTGAGGGAGACTGAGGGATTTGTGGCTATATCCCAGGCGATGGGAAGTCTGTTGGGGGATTTGCAGGCCGAGATGGGCACGATTGCACGTATGTTGCAAATCTTCAATAAGTTTCAAGAGTCGTCGTTAATATGAAAAATAGACCCGATGCAGTATGGAGACACCTATGATGGTAAGGATTACGTTCTATAATCTGGATGATACGAGCTGCTTGTGAAGGACAGAGAGCCTTTTAAGGGAGATGATAAAGCCCTGAAAGCTATCAGATGGTGTGGTGACAGCAAACAGATCCACATTTTGAATTCTCAAGCAAGCAACGGTAGGTTCAAGAACGATAGCAAAGCAGAAAAACTGCCAAAACTGCCAAAATGTCATAAAGATTATGTATTATGAAATACAGCTCTCCCAATCTCCCCAGTGGTTTTTCAATGCTCAAACGATATTAGAAGGTAGCCAATATTGTTCCAAGTGAAAACATCCAATCTGCTGTTTGTGAAAAGAAACATCTATCCTTGCCCCCAGAAATTTTCGAGTTCACTATTCCGACTTTTGTGAATCTCTTGTTTCAAATCCCCAAGTTCGTCCTCGGTGGCTTAATTAGAAACCCCCAACCGACAGAAGGCTTGATAGTATGGTCTCCTCAAGGTTGAATTTATTTTTCTTCATATGCCTTTAGAGCGATTACAGCCTTTTCGGTCATAATCTGCATTCCAGCCCCAGACGCTGCCTTCACACCTTCTGCCATAGCCACTGTCACTTGCTTCATCATTACCATAGTGTCTCCCGCAGCGAAGACCCCAGGTACACTTGTCTCGTTGAACATTCCGCTCACCTTAACGTGTCCACCCATAGCCGGATCCACAGTCTCGAGTCCCAGCTGCGTAATGAGATCCTGGGCTCGGTTGACCGTTGGCGGCTTGTGCACGAGAAAGCCTAGCGTCACAGGATCTCCCGTCTCGAACTCGACCGTTACACCATCGGTGTGGCTAGGGCCGTTATTGATGAGACGAGTAATCTTGCGCTCGTCAATCTTCGCCCCGAGTGCTTTGGAGGTTTTCAGCGCTTGCTGAATTGGGGCTTCAGTCGAGATGGGTCCGTTGCTGAACACAATAACCCGAGGGTCAAAGTTCAGCGCCATGCCGACAAAGTGTGCTGCCATGGGGTGGTTGAACTCGAGGATGCCGATTGCTGTCCCACGCTGCTCGTACCCATCGCATGCCAGGCATTGGTATATATGCGAGGGCCAGTTCTCAGCGTACCCAGGGATATCAGGAAAAACATCTCTACTCCCAGTCGCTAGTATGAGTTTGCGGCCTTCATATGTCTGGCCTTCGCTATCTTTGACCTCGAACCCTTCGTACTTCTCCTCCCCAATGACCTTCTTTCCAACTTGCGTGATTGTCTTCATTTCGAACCAAATCGTTTTGTAGCGAGACTGAATCTGGTCGCGGGAGATGGAACGGAACTCATATGGATCGAAATGATCACGTGAAGGTATCGTGTGCATGTGTTTAATACCTTCATTGCGATAGGATGCCGAGTCAAAGACGATTGCCGTGCTAAGTGTACGGGCGAATGCCAAAGCGGCAGCAAGTCCAGCAGGTCCCGCACCGATGATGAGGCCGTCAACGATTTTAGGGCGGAGTGCCATTGGGAAGATTTATGTGTGATGGCACTGTGAAATATGACGAGACGGGGTCTTCAAAATGTAAATTGTGAATGGTTGAAGTATTGCAGCTGATGTGATGAGACGGAGAAGAAAGGGCTTGTTGCTTTATACTTCATTTTTAATACTATATCCATGTTACACAAGTCGCCCCGCATTGTAAGCAAATCTTACTCTTCTGCAAACTCCATATTGCTCGTTGGATACTTACAGACAGTACTGATTTAAGCCTGGGGGACAGAAAGGTCCGTGAGCACATATTTGGCACTACCGTAAGGCGTAGCACCAAAGTCTCCGAAAAGTCACCGGGAATTTCTGGAGAAAGCGTTAGTCCAACATGGTGCTGTTGTATTCGGATACTGTTTGATTTTCGGAGATTTATGCAAGATGGAGCAAAATATGAGCAAGATGTTAGATTATGAGTCGAAGGAAGCTGCAAGTGCGGTTGGAAGTGGGTTGGAGGAGTGGAGCTTGGTGGAGCATCATGTTAAGTGATTGGACATTGTGCATCATGAGTGAGTCTGGGAAGCAGTTACCACAGAATAATAGCAATAACTCAAAGAGGCTGTTACTGATTTCTTCTTAACTTTAAATATCTTCTAGTCATTACGTGCTCACTTGCTAGCATTCAGTCCGACTCACTTGGTAGATGAGTAATATCTTCAAAAATCTCCATGTTCTCTCTTGTCGCCATTTGTGGTTATGTGGCTTTTACATGGTAGGCAAGCGTGTATTATTTTCCGTTTTTGGTTTCCTCTATGAATTCGTTGGTGTTCTCAATTACTAGTACCTGGTTGACATCTAGATATAACCTTTTTAGAAACAATTTCTTCATCGGAGGGACTGTAGGTTATTTCGTTGGAAGACATAATATAGGAATAGAGCATTGAAAAATGGCGTAATTCTATGATTTAGGTGGGTAGTTTTTATTCAGGAAGATAATGTCAAACGTGAACATGGCCATGGAAACACGAACATGGAATTTCGATATGAAATTCCCCCTAGGATTCTTGGCCTCTATCTTTTTTCTGTACATATCGTTTAATGTAAATTCGCTGGCAGATGTTCCGAGACAAGGCATTGATTTGTTCATGTTGTTTAAACCCCACATTTGTCCTGACGGAATTGAAGAAGATACTTGTAGAAACTACCAATAAGTTTGAAAACAAAAAGAATATTGAAAATGATTCCATTAATCTTCTACCAGCGTAACGAACCTGTTTACGTTTTTTTTTAGAACCACGCAACCAAGCTCTGCTACTATCGATATATACAAACACAAGTTTCTTATCTCGTGCGAGAGGATGATAGAAAGAGGGTTTAGTTCATACGCAAGACCGAACCTATCGTACGGGTACTCAAGATTTCACTTTAAGCGGGACTCATGCCCAAATACTACCCCGAAATTCCAGATGTATTGGTCATTCGAGATACAATCGCAGGAGAGATAACGTGAAAGGGAGGTAAGCTAGAGATATAGAACTTATAGTCAATTGCCGGTGTGTAGGATGTATATATAAGAACTCTATACAGTGGGGGTATATTAAAATATAGGTTCAACTCACGGTATGGACTGTCGGGGTACCCGAACTACTGGGGCGTGAAGAAGCTTCCGATGTTCTAGACACGTGTTTACGATCCTCGTTCCTTCCATTCCTCTTTGTTTCTCGGCGATACCCGGATGTTTCAGCAGGGGGGTTTTGTTTTAATAATCCTTGTATCTGCGTGAAGGTTGTAGGCTGCTGTGCCACTTCAAAATTCCCAAGTTTGCCAAGTCGTCAATATGCCGTGCCACTGTAACAGTCATACAAGATCTTTTGAAACATTTATACTAATAAGACACAACATGTTTATTGCCACACTAGAGAATCATAGTGATATTGATCAGCCAAAATAGGGAAATGCCATTACAATATGGAACCTAAAATTGCAGCCTGTACAAGATTGTCAGTGTGAGTGGACGGCCACTCCGATTTATGACTACTTTACGAAACAGGATTCAACGAGACCTGGATAATCCAATAATCCCATGTATTCGACGGCATTTTCGGGATGTACAGAGTTTAATGAGAAGGCTCTCTAATTATTCGACTGCACAGCTCGGCGCGGATTACTTTTTCAGATTCATTCACCGAGTTAGACAGACTAATATTCAATCTTAAACTAAGGTTCTCGCCTCTCATATCATTTTTACGCTCAATATACTTGGAGAATATTATACAATGGTGAAGGTCAATAATTTTTCCCAATAGTATTGCCGTGCGCCCCGTCTTTTCTATTGTAAGGGTGATTGACTGCGGCATGTAGCTTGCTGATTCCCTTTGTAACTATTCCTCAGGAGTATACTAAAGCAATTTCCTCTCCACGCGATCTGACAAGAATTTCTGATCCCGGATTTCTCCTTCAACATTGGTTGTTCGTCGATCTGAATGATTCAGCACTCAGAGCATGACTCTTCAATTTTGGGATCTTGAAGCTCTTTTGGTAAGATAAGAGTCAATCTCTAGAAAACTGAATATGCCCAATTTCCTCTGGTCGGACTTTCATGCGGCCTAAATGTGATAGTCTTCTCTTGTCGCTGCAATCATAGATCAAAAATGAAGAAACTTGAAACTCACTCTGTCTCCTGTGCCAAACAGTCCATGCTCACCTAAGTGTGTCAAGGTACACATTATCGCGTTGCTGATAGGTGGAGAAAGTGTGATAGAGCCGGTTCATTACGAACTACGTCACGGCACTTGTCCTATTGTCCTGCCTTGTGTCATTGGGCAGGAAAAGCATATTGTGAACGCGATTGAACACTGTTCAATCCCCACGATTCATGAGGCCGTTATGATTTGCCTGTGACGGGTGAATCTAAAGGAAAGTTTATTGATGAGCAATTGGGAATTGCTGTTGGAGGGCTTTCATTACCCGTTATCTCAAGCCTCGCCGCTGTCTTCCTTCTTCCTCTTCTGTCTCGCGTACTGTATTTAGTCCATGCCCTGTATGACCTTTTCTGTTGCAGGCTCATCAGGATTGACTGTTTATTTTGACGTAATGAAATAACAACAAATGTGAAGAGGCATGCTGATAGCAGAGATCACGGTGAGTACTCTGATAGGGGCGGAAGCCAAGCATCTGATCTCAGACAAGGGTCCTAGAAGCCTTCAAAAGGTCTCACAGTTCAGTCAGCCGAGATTGGCAATGTATAGCGAACTAAGTAAAGCGGGTGGCGTGCCTCGCCAAAGCTCCTACCGCCTGACACAGTTCGCATTCGAGGACGTGAAATGAGCGACGTTTGCCACCTGGGCTTTGTCGCAAACCCACCTCGCCTGGACCTGCTCACCCTCGCTTGCCGGATTTTACGCGCGGGCGGTCATCACATTGCGGGGAAGAGGGTCAGTGCTGATGGTTCAATCGAGTTGATAGGAATTAGAAATGTGGAAATTATTGAGGTCAGGCTGCTGGTGCGTTACAGTATTGCATTGACGAGACATCGAGCTGGTTGGAGGTGGAAAACAGGAGAAGAGGAATTTGACCTCCTTATTCGATGGTGGCAGCCCAGATGTGGAGCTTTCAGCAGCTGGTTTGCTCTCAAAAGCAATCAATTGATAGGAGCGTGCCGACGTATGCCCTCACGATAGTGTTCGAGTATTGTATCAGGCCACTGTCCAACATTTCACGGAAGCCGACACGAATGCCATGACGAATTGGCCAGCCAGAACTCGGCGGCAGGAATCAACGCGAAACCCAGAACGAGACACTGTTGAGGGTCCCACTTGGACAAGAGCAAGCCTCCGGCCAATGGAGCCCAGTCGAGTGGAACTGGAGCGGGAGCTCACCCCCCGACACGAACAAGGCAAGTCCTGCTCGACCACGAGGGAACCCAGGTGACAGGCGCCACTGTGCATCCTTTTCCACGTTTGAGCGGCGTCGCGGGATGGATATATAGGGATATCACGCTCGTCGCGGATAGCGGTTGTTGGTTGGCTGCTGGATCTAGAGTAGGGCGGCGATGCGATTGGCGGATACGCGAAACCCACGCTCCCAATATCAACCACCCCACTGGCATCCACCAGCGTCAGTGCCTGGGCATCGAGGTCCGTATTTGCGCAACCTAAAAGGCTGCAAAGAGCTCCCACAGGGTCCTCAACAAGCCATCTAGCCCGAGCCTCGTACGTCCCAGATGGCGTCTCGTCACGCCGAGAGCACGCATCACGAGACGATTCGCCAGCACGCGAATTGCGGCCTGAAGCGCCGGTCGCTAGCGTAGCATCGCTCACCCCCGGATCGGCGTCGCCATTGGCCCGCGGTCCCCGATCCGGATTTGGCATCTGTCCAACGGCGAGCCGCATCGCCAGCTGGGCCTGTTCCTGGCAGCCTCAGACCCACTTGAAGCTACATGGAATTGGTTGCACCGCAGTGCTGCGCAATAAGTAGCAGCAAGTCACGGCCGCAAGCGACCGGCAGGCAAATGGGCGTACCTGGATCCCCGGGCAGGCACTGTGCAAGTCATCCAGTGTCCGCCACGCATGGCTGGGTGGCAGAGGGCGGAGCCTGCCATTGCTGCTCGATGCGGACAATTTTGCAGCTTGCAATTGCCCTTGTGGAGTCTCGCGAGGCTCCCCTGCGGGCCGTGGAGCTGAGCGGCGCGGACCAGCGACGCCTATAACTGTGCGTCCTGTCCCGTGCTTGCAAGTCATAGCCATTGCTCCCCCCAAGAGGTGATGCCCACCTGCTTTACGTCCTTGTCGAAGATTGAAGGGCACGTGCTTCGGCTTCACACTCAGTCGCCATGAGATTCCCGCCCGCTTCAGTCTTGAAGACCTTCCCCAAGCCGAACTATGTGGACCCCGTCACGCGCGGACCCGCCCTTATGATTGTCGAGTTGACTCTGCTGCCCATTGCGCTCATCTGTGTGGCATTGAGGCTTTGGATTAGGATAGGGTGGTTACACAGGAGTTGGTGGGACGACTGGTTGATGGTGGTGGCCATGGTATGTTCTCGGCCAAACAGGGGTGCAGTGAAGGAGCGGTAAACTGACGTCTGCCAGATCTTCTCATGCGGAACAACAGCGCTGGTCATCATGGCAACCACCATGTACGGCTGGAATATCCACGTCTGGGACCTTACGATTTCGCAGATGGAGACGGGAAGAAAGGTGAGCACCAGCCCTCGGGTTCCCCGTGATTTTGCGCAGTCTGACTGACTCCTCAGGCATCAATGGCTGGCCAATCACTCTTTGTCCTCGCCTCGAGTTTTGTCAAAATGTCCATCCTGGTCTCATACTTCCGCATTGCGCCAGAGAAGTCGATGTTCCGAAAACTCGTGTGGGCAACTTTCGGGCTCGTGTTTGCCGCCTTTGTCGCCTTCCTCGTCGCATTGTGGCTGCAGTGCATGTGAGTGACTCCCAACTTTGCCTCATCTGCTCACACGAAAATGGCATATGCTAATAACCGTCAAGGCCCATTAGCAGCTACTGGACCCTCTTAGCTGACCACCGTGACTGTATTCCCGAGGGCCCGCCCCTCGTTGTCCAGACAGTTATCAATGTCATCACGGATTTCATCATCTACGCACTGCCCATCCCCACGCTGTTTCGGCTATCACTCCCCATGAGCCAACGCATAGGCCTTGTGTTGCTCTTCGGCTTTGGTGGCGTTATCGTTGTCGCCGGCAGCTTCCGTGCCTATTGGGTGCACTACGTGCTTTTCGAGACGTACGACGTAACATGGGAAGGCTTCCAACTCTGGGTGTGGACGGCAGTGGAGACCAACGTCGGTGTGATCTGCGGGTGCATTCCGGCACTGAAGCCGCTCCTGTTCCCGGCAAAGGCGAAACAACAGGGCACCAAGTACGCGAACGGCTCGGGGCACAGCAGAAAGGAAAGAGAAAAGGTGACGCCTGTCATTGACCAAATTGAGATGGACACAAGGCAGTTGACCGAGAACGACACCAGCACGGTATCGCCGAGCGAGCGGCCGATGAGCGGAAGAACGGATAAGAGCCGGTTCGATGTTGACCTGGAGCAGCAGAAGGCATACATGTATTAAGCATGCCGGGCTCTGGGCCTCTCTTTTACTTTGTTGAAGCGTCTTTCTTCTCACTTACCACCTTAATTAAGGCTCGCACTGTGTCCTGCGGCTAGATTTCTATGGTTCAAACCTTTTCCTTTCCTCTTTCCTTGTGTCATCATGGTTGGCGGCTGGGCGGCTGCCGGTGCTTTCCAGGGACACCAGCGTTCCTTTTTGCGAGAGGCTGGAGACGGGCAGGTATAGCAGGCAATGCCATCTGTCGACTGGATCTGCGTACGTGCCTCGTGACTTGTTGTTTTCTCGACGGCCGTCTGGGAAGCCGTGCCTTTCCTTTTTCATGGACAGTCGCAGCTTCCTTCTGTGCCAACAGCCCAGGCTTGACGCCTCGTGCCATCTGGAGCAAGAGGAGCAAGAGGAGAAAGAGGAGAAAGAGGAGAAAGGCGGAGAGGAGGGGGAGAAAGAGAAGAAGGTACGCCCACATCAACACCGGATCCGATATTCTAGCATGTCCTGCCCACTTCTCCCTACTCCCCTACTCCCCTACTCCCTACCCATCACTCACTGTTTCCCTTCTCTCCTCTCCCTTCTACCTGACCCTTCGCCATGTCGCGTCGCGATGCGCGCGGCCGTCATCCGGTCTCCACCGATCAACACGCAAGACACAGTGGCAGCCGATCCGATCGTCGCAGGGTTCCAGGTACAGTTCGCGATTCTCGCCGCAGCACGCTGGGTATTATCCACTCTTCCGCGGCGGCGGCGGTGGCGGTGGCAGCAACATGTAGGTTTCTTCTTCCTTTCAGCTCTCTCGGGTTCCATTGTTCAATCCCAGACCCAACCTACACTTTGTTTTCCGCTTCGTTTTTCCGTCCCTGTCCTGCTGTCGTTCGTCGCGTCATCACCTGATCACCACCTTTTTCATGCGAGTCATTCCTGTCGCCGTCTCCCGCACTCATTATTTTCGCCAGCCTCGCGCTGCCATTGTATTTCTTTTCGCCTCACCATTGATTGGTTGAAACGCACCCGCGGGCGGAATCGATGCATCCGTGGCTGAGCCCTCGCTGTGAGCTGGCAGCAGCGCTGGCCCTCGCGCATGGCGTTCGCAGGAAATGGAGGGTCTGAGCTGGTTTTGGGCGTCATCGCTGGAGGGCCATGCTTGCCCATGGCCGCACACAGAACAACAGGAGTGTCATGTCATGCCATTATCGTCACGCTGGATGGTGGGGCGTGCTGCGTCCCTTCATTCCCAAGGTTCTTGTCAGGGCCCATGAGCCACCCGGCGTCGTGGTTGCCATGCCTCCCCAAACGGTGGCGCTTGGGTCCAGGGCTGATGTTCGGGAGCCTCGGCACCGCCTAACTGGTCCAGTCCACTGCACTCCAGCTGCAATGCGTCGATAATTCCCCATACGGCCTGCATCATGCACCATGACATCTGCAGGACAGCTGTTCACCGTACTGCAGCCACTTCTCCTCTGCCAGGGAATTGCCCAGCTGCTTGCGAGGTAGTTCGCACTCGAGCGGCACGCCGCGACACACACCCCGCGCGCTCCAGGATAAATGCGACACACGAGTTGTGCAAGCGCTTTGTTTTGCCGTCTCCAAGGCGACTGCACATCAGGGGAAATTGAACTCTTACAAAATATAGGGCCGCCAGACGTCATCGTCGCGACAACCGGCCCCGTGCACGACCGTCTGTTGCCCTATCCGCTCGTGGCTGTTCCTAACGGTCCTTTGTCCGCCCACTGCTCGCCTGATGCAGCAATTGCCGGCGTTGAGGCGGTAACAGAAGCTGGTCGTTAGCGTTCTCGTCCCGAATCATTGACAACGCACCGTGCAGCGGACGGCCAGTTCATGGCAAAAAGCAGATAGTCAGGAACTTGGACAATGCTAGCAAAACAATGATAAGCAAGAGGTACGGCGCCTTGTAACTTTGACTTGCAATTGACCATTTTTCGCTATGAATTACTCTACTAAGGTCCTCTTAGTGCTCCACATACTCACAACCTTTTCGCTCACAGCATCAGCTCTGCCGACGCTAGGCTTTCGACACGAGCGAGTACCGCCGGTTTGCATTATTGGCGCAGGGCCTGCAGGCTTGACTGCAGCAGGCAAGCTCGAAAGCAAGGGCATCAAGGCCGTCATTTTTGAGAAGCAGCCAGCAGTGGGAGGCAAATGCCAGGCGTATTACGATGATGAGTGAGTGTTGCACAGCATAGGGATAGAAGCGCCATAGCCGCGGCTGACCACCCACCCAGAGGAATCTTCCACCCACTTGGAGCCGCATTTTTCTCAAATGCTAGCTATGCAGAAACTGTCAAGGTAGTCGAAACGTCAGGTGTCTCCATTGAAGAATTTAAGCTGGCAGGCGCTAGACAATCATATCGTTTCAACGAAACCACTGGCAATACCGAAATCGTGCCTCCACTTTCCGGCCTGTCGTTACAGGCCGTGGCCACTGAGATCCCGAGATATATCAAATTATGGAATGAAAAATTTGTACATTTTAGTGTCACTGGCTTCAAGGTACCATGCATCCAAACTTTGATCGCAACTATGACTCATGCAGGAACAGAATGGTGTCCCAGATAACTTGACCGTCTCCGGCGAGGAATTTTTTAGAGTGAACAATTTCACAGCACTTCCTATTCTTCTTGTTAACCCGTTGGCGCTCTATGGATATGGAGACATCAGGCTTGTACCGGCGGTATGTTGACGTCGGCTCTCTGAGGGCCATCCCTGGGGTTTCATGCAGGCACTAACACATGACTAGCTCTACATCCTCCAATACATCACGCCTGATCTCCTCACCGGGTTCATTGGCCAACACAACGTCTACTATACCGACTTCCACAAAGTCTGGGTCGAGTGGGTGAAAAAGGCTGCTTGCAAACAGGATATCCACCTTAACACGGAAATTCGTTGTATTGATCGTTCAGGCAAGAACCCCATCCTCAAGTATACGAAGAAACACGGCAACTTCTACAAGTGGGGTAAGCAGGAATGTTCATCCTTGATTTTTGCACTACCACCCACGATTGAGAACCTGGAGCGTGCAGGCCTCGATCTCACGGAAGAAGAGCACGCAGTCTTCAAAGATGTCGGCGTGCACAACTACTTCTCCTCGGCCGTCAAGTTTCAGCTCCCCTTTGGCGTATCCTACATCGCCGACTCGAAGAATGCCAGCGTTCCACCACCCAATGATGGTGGGCCCATTGCTGTCCTGCGACTCAGCAACGCGTCCGACATCTCAACATCCTGGTCCTGGGGTCCATACAAGGAGTTTGAATCCGAATCCTCAGCGCGTACACTACTCCAGACAACCATGTCCAAGATCAACAAGGATCCGAGAAACTCAACTGCCAAGGCAGAACCTGTTGCCAGTAAGGATGTTCGCGCGTTCAAGAAATGGGACTACTTCCCGCATTTCGATTCCCAGCCATTGAGGGATGGGGCGTACGAGAAGCTGAACAAACTTCAAGGATGTAAAAAGACGTATTGGGCGAGCGGGCTTCAAGGAATGGAGACGGTGGAGTGGGCTATCAGAGCGGGTCAAGACGTTGTTAATTCCTATTACAAGGTGGCGTAATGTGAGGGCAATGGCTGGCGGCGAATTAATAATAAAGGAGAAGAGGAAGATGGAGAGGGAAAAGTATACCCTTGGGCTTGGTTCTGACATTTTTGCACTGCGCTGTTTCTAGTTCTGTACGAGATACCATTTTACGCTTTCGTGGGCGTGGACGTGTTCACTCACAACACGACACGACGCCTACCAAAAGCGAGTGGGCTTATGATGGTCATGATTATGTCCTTTTACGATTAGAGTATGGGCATGAGGTAGATGACAAAAGTTATATAATGTAGATTTAGATAGATGGGGAGTGGGCACAAAGTTCACAACACGCCCACGCACGGAAGGTTAATGGATTATGTTTATGCTTGAATTTTGGTTTGATGGCATCATTGTGTGATCGTATAGTCATTTCTCCCTTGTGGATGTACGTATATCGGGTGTCCAACCCCCTAAGCGGGGTTTTTATTTTTATTTTTGTTTTCTTCACCGATACATGGATTCTCAAGCATGGGCAAGAAATTACTACCGGATGGTAGACTGTGTCAGCTACATACCCCATTGACTTAGTCGAAATTTGCCTGTGCCATGCTTATAGTCCACTCGCCTCCCTCGCCACTAAACACGGCAACCACACTTCTCAGGAAGGTGGCTCCTAGTAAGAAAACGGGACCGCCGGTAGGTATGACGCCGAAGTAGCACAGCTCTTCGCCATTGTCTCCGCGAATTTCGCCGAGGTTCTCGGGTAGTCCAAAGGGAAGGATAAGTTCGTGCAGCGGGACGGATATTTCCAGTGTTGAGGAGTTGGCTTTGCGAAATGCAAAATTGAAAGCAGTACCAGCTAAGGTGGGATTGCAAGATACGTAGGGTGTGGGATTGCCTTCGGGATTGGGTCGGTAAACGGGGGATAAGGGGGCGGATATGGATGTGTATAGCGACGTGGGGAGGTACATGTTGGGTGCGCCAGTCTCGAGGATTACTTGGGCTGTGAAGTCTGGGGCGGTGAGGGGCTCTTCTTGTGTGGTGTTTGGGCTTTTTCGGGACACGCCCGTGAGGTTGATAGCCCAGCCAGTGAAAAGGGGCCCGGACAAAACGACCGGTACGGGTTGTAGGTCGCTGTCGTGTGTCGAGCCGCCAAATGTTATGCTTCCATATTTTGCAGATTGCGGACCGAGGCGTATGCTAATGAGGCGGCTGGGGACCAGGCCGGACTCGAAGAGGTGTTCCCATAGTGGCACATATGTAGAATTGAGCTGCCGGTAAATGGGCGACCAGGGGTTTATGAAGGAGGATGTGGCGTAGCGAGAGCCCAAGCCCAGGATACCCCAGAATGTCGAAGGGGTTATGGGCGCTGGGACGTTGGCTGTCGCCATCTTTCCACTTGTCAGCCTGACGTCATACAAGCCTCCCTGCTGGTGGGACTCACAGTCTGATTATACATAACCAGGTCGCCAAGAGTCACCGATTCATTGTAGTACTCGCCCAACCATCCGCTTCCCGGCGTAAGGCCATATGAGACATTGAACGGGATGTCTATGTCGACTGCCGTCTCCGAGTCTGCGGGGTTAAAAGTCCCTGGTTTGCATGCATCTGGCGCACAGCCGCTGGAATTATATAGCGGCAGCCAGAAATCGGTCGATCCGGTGTCGAGCAGGACCGAGTATGTGGAGGGCGGGGTGCCGACAGAGAGATTGAGGAGATAGTGCTGATGCGCCAGGTCTTTGGCGATGGGGAGTGTTATGGGATGGGGAGAGTGTGTTGGGAGGCGAGATTGAGATGCAATCGCACAAAGGAATAACGTCAAAGGGAGGAGGAGAGTCTTCATTGTGAAACGTTTACACCAGAGGACAGAGAATGGCAGGCGCTGAGCGAGATGCAGAGATGTAAATGAAATTCGTAGAAAAGGTACTAGCAGTCTTGAAGTGACATCGTTCCTACATTACCTACCGGTACTCCCCTTGACGTGCGAGAAATTCTTCACTTTCTGGGTAGAGACTAGATAACGCGGCTGCCAGACTCACGGCCAGTATGTGGAGGTTAGAGTGATTTTGTTGGAGAACGAGAGAGGTTAGGGAGTGGGGTAAGGGGGTTTGGCCCCCAAAGGCACATGGGATGGATGACATGCAGAACATTTTTGTAGATCATTGCCCAGGGATCCCTCGGAGATGGAATCTGATTTCGAAAGGGTGGTGCTTTCGGATTGTCTATACTCCGCCAAGAATAGACATGCACGAATTTGGCTGGAGATTAGACGTCTAGCTAGAGGGTGGGTTCTGGTTGAATTGAAGCCTCGGGCCATGGGCAAGTAGTTAAGCAGTACATGAGAGTCGAGTCAAACTGTGATGCAATAATTCTGCAGTACTAGGTGTACCTGGTTTATTGCAGGAGAGAAGGCGATGACGAAGGGATCGAGTCGTGATATAGAATTCAGACTGAGGTGTATTTCTGAGCGGGCGGTTCGGGTTCCTAATTCGGCGACTCATCCGCTCTCTATCCAGACGCGTTTGCCCCACTTCAACTCTCCAAGCTTGTCGAGCACAGAACTTGGTCTTCATTTGAAGGCACTATTCACGGTTGTGCTTGCTGATGAGGACAAAGGCCAGCGTCTAAAAAATTTCCTAGAGTACATGGTCATCTCAATTGGGTAATCTCTCGGTTGCTGCATTTCACATCGCTCCCGTAAGCTTTCAAGACACTTGGCCAAACGCTTCCTGCAGTGCAGCTGCATGGACAGGGTCCTGGATATATAAAAGGGCGGAACGCGTGCCTTTCTTCTCCCCATCTCAACTGCTTGACAGGCCCTCTTCTGTACTTGGGTCTTACATGTCCCTCCAACCACTCGCCTTGCCCAGCCAATCCCCGCCGTTTCCACTTGCTGCCTCACTTCTCAACGTCACACTGTCCGCCTCTGCTCTCTCTCTACCAATCTGCTCAATCGACATGTTCGAACACACAATGGACCTCGAGTCTCACCCGGCCACGTTCCAAAAAACCTGGACGCACAACCCGGACCCAACCGCGCTCCCATTTGAGCGCGACAACCCGCCATTCCAACTCACCGCCGTCGACTGGTACCAACTCAGCATCACAGACGATCAATTCACACCGCATACGTGGGAGAACCTAGCGCATTTAATTGGCATTGGCGAGCTCGATGAGCTGAAACGCTGGCCGAGTTTCCTAAAGGCATATCTAGCGTGGACGGCCCACGTCAAGGCAAAGTACGGGTCTGCAACGCAATACCTGCTGCAGCAGAGATTACACTGGACTCCTCTATCGGAGACGGGGGTTTTCCGATTCGAGCTGGAGAATGAGATCCCGTTTGAAAATCCTAGGGATTTCAAAATTATCAAGAATGACTGGACGTATGCTGTCACTCCGGGGATCAGCCACATCGTCGTGTGGTCGAAGAAACCACTGCCAGTCGATGCAGAAGGTGCCTTGACGTCCGAGGGAAGGAAACTGGTCGAGGACTTTGTGGACAGGGAGTTTCGGAAAAAGGTTGGTGAGGAGAAAGAAGGAGAAAAGGTCATGTGGTTTAAGAATACGACGAATTTGCAGAGTGTGAGGAGTTTGGAACATGTGCATGTGTTGGTTAGGGGAGTGGAAGACGGAGTGTTGGAACAGTGGATGAATTAGAAAGATGAGGTAGAATGTAGAAAAACGAGTGTAGATAGGGTTTTCGTTAGAGCCTAGATGGTGTAAGAAATTCTCGATTTCATGATAATTTTACGCAGTACTCACATGTGATAAAAGGGATGTCTGCTACTACTCTATTCCTTCCAATTTTCTTTCTATAATCCGAATGATCCTTTTCTCTCTATAAACAGAGTAGAAGTCATATTAGCTATCCTAGTTGACCTGCCTTACTTCATTCGCCATGGTAGGGATGGGGGTGTTAGAGAGAGAAAGTATATAGAAATCATCTTAATAGTGGAAGTAAAATATTGAAGTATTTGAAAACAAAAAGTAGGTTTGCCACCCCCAATCTCCTTTTGTGCTTTCGTTATTTCCCTCTACACAATTTCAGTATTGTCTCTTTGGAAATCTCATTCGCCTTTTCCCAGATATGTAAACATTCAAAGCAATAAAGCAGAATAAATACTCTGGAGAGATGAAAAAATCAATGAAAATGAGCAAACTTCTTTTAAATATGCGTTTCCAATACAAGCTCATTGGGCGCGAGGTAATTTCTTCCTCTGTCCATATTTAATCCAAATCGGGCACAGTCCACCCCCAATTCGCCCAACTCTTCGCCTCTGCACTTCTCACACTATCCCAAACCTCCTTCTCTGTTTCACCCTTTAGTAAATACTTGTCTAAAAAGATGCTCAACTTTTCCAACTGCATAGCTGGGAATTGGCAATGATTATAACCCGACACCAAACTGAATCCAAAACTCAACTTCTTGTCCAAAGCCTGATACACGGCCCGACCAGCCTCTGCACAGACAGTAGATGCCAGAGGATTCAGAAAATCGATATCATTCTCAAGTACCAAGAGACCCCTAGGAGCTACCAGCCCGAGGAGAGTATGCCGGTCATACGGCAAGCGTGCAAAATTGGCATCGATATTCGACGGGAACTCACGTCGGAGCCACGGCGCCTGGTCCCACAATTGTTTAGGAGTCTCAGGAATACATGCCCCAGTCCTGCAGCCAGTCCCCTCATATAGCCGCCAGCACGCGGGACCGCCGATTCCAGCTTCCTGGGGAATCGTCAGTGCAATGCGAGGTTCGAAGACACCGGCAACGAGAGCAATCTTGCCGTTACGCGAACACCCCGTTGTGCCAAGCCGAGTCGAGTCGATAGACGTTAAATCTGGCCCGAGGATTTCCAATGCGTCAATGATGCGAGAAAGCCCCCATGTTGAGGCGATTAGTGACCCAGCAGAATGGCTATATCCGTAGAGGTCGTAGAATTTGCCTTTTCCTCGACCGGAATAGCCTTGAGTGCTCGCTATTTGGTCCGTATCATACGTTATGAGTGCAATGTTAGTGTTATTTAGCGGGAGGCTAGAACCTCCTATAATGATCATCGCTGGGTACGGTCCACTTTCATTAGAAGGAAGCCTTATAGTTGCCGTGAAAGTTATTCGTTTGGTGCCTTCTTGGACGTCCATGATCAGTTTGTTATCTTTGAGGGAGGCATTGAGGGTCGATGGCTTGGGTGGAAGAGTCCCAAATTCGAATTGTGAAATCAAGGCGAGGAGTTCGGTCTTTCTGCATTCCCAGTCCGCTTTTGAAGTCACCTTCGCCCCAGAAAGAAATTTGAATGGATCTGGCAAAGTCTTAGCAGGGCTAGGTGTGGTGGCGTTCGGTGCTGGCAGTTCGAAGGGCGCACATGCAGCATCGCAGACTGTCGAGTTCAAAAAGAGAAAGACAACAAAGAACCCATATGACCACATTTTGACATGAACTAAAGAAAAATATAAAAAGTGAAAATGCAAGAGAAGAAAGAGCGATAGAGTCTGGAGGTATGGGATATATGTCACATCTGAATTTAGGCAAAAATTAGAATAAAAAATAGTAGGATTGATACCTGCAGGTGTGTATAAGATCAATCAAATGTATGCTACAGTGATATATTTCGCTTGGCAGGTTTCTCATGGCGATCTCGGAGGAATACGAATGGACGAGTTAATCTCGAAATTTGGAATTGTATGCTCCAAAAGTTAGATAAGAGCTTGGTAGGACGAAAACTACTAGGGGAACTCTAGAAACCTTTAATTCAAGGAATCTATCTAAATTCTAGCCCTTAATCATGAGAAATATGGAGAAACTTAAGAATATGGATTTCCTTATGAAGATGCACGCAGCAAAATATTTCGAGAGACAGGACTAAACTTGAGGGCCACGACAGCGTTGATCTAAAAAGGAAACCTATGATAACCCATCATTAAGCTAATGGTACATAAATGCACCGGAGCTTAAATGGGTGTAACTGTAGGCATAGGGGCACACCTTCCCCGGAAGTCCCTTACCCATCCAGAAGATCAAGTCGGAGTAGGTGTAGGTGTCGGTGTACACCTCCCCCTGTAGTCTGTCACCCACCCAGGCGCACACGTAGCCGTAGGTACACACATCCCCCTGTAATCTGTAATATAACCACTCGTACACCATGGACTCGGCGTTGATGTAGGTAAACAGCGTCCACGGTAGTCAATCCATCCGGATGAACATGTAGGTGTAGGCGTCGGCGTTGTCGTGCACCTCCCGCGATAGTCGGTCACCCACCCAAACGCACAAGTATTAGTAGGTATACACATTCCGCGATAATCCGTGATCCAGCCACTAGAACATTCAGGTCTAATTGTCGTGGTACACCTACCACGGTAATCTGTTACCCAGCCTGGTGAACATGTATTTGCGGGGGTCGTGGTAGGTGGAGATACGCACATGCCGCGATAATCTGTGATCCAGCCACTAGAGCATCTAGGGGTCGCAGTCGTCGTGATTAGTACAGTGGGGCGGCAGTATGATGCTCCTCGGTAATCGAGAGAATAGCCTGACGGGCAGGTGAATGTTGATGAACTTGTTGACGTGCTCGAAACCTCGCGACATATGTGGCGGTAGTCTGGTGTGTAGCCTTCTGGGCAGAATAATGACGCCGAGGATGAAGTTGAGGAGGATTTGGGGAATGGAGTTGATGCGGGAAGCAATGCAGCGGCTGTGATTTGCGGTGCAGCCAGGGCACAGCTGAGAACAGAGAGGAAGATGAGTGTTTGAGGAACCATGACGGACAATTTTCGAAAATTATCGTAAGAGGTTGCTGGAGTAAACAATTACTTTTAAGATCTTATCAGTGTCCCGTAGACTGCCAGCTTTATACTTTATACGCCATCACTCCACTTTTAGTTTCCTTAATCAATTCGGTCAATAGAAACGAATGCCCGTCGTACAGTGGCTTCCATCTACTCAGCAGCCATTTCAAAGTCGAAATAGGTACTCAGTATTGCCCCACTTAAATCTTATATTGTCGTCGTACAAAGGTCGTATACATCGTGTTCCTCGGATTGGCCGAAACAGTGGGTTGGACTACCGCTCGAGGTGAACGCAGGGGTATTGGATGTCGGGAAAATAGTAAATTAGTCTCCTAAATAGGGGATCGACGGTAGGTTTGGGGGTGTTTATATGACTGCAGTATGCGTTATACAGCCCTAATAATTGCAACGTGAATTCGATATTTTCATGGCATGACACCGGCACGGTTCTCTTGTCTGACAGCAAGTCCTTTGAGCTGACATTAAGTCGGGTCCTAGTCCGATACGAGTTAGCTTTTATGGATAAATCCTGCTTGGATACCAACAGCCGTATCTTCTGAGACCTAAAATTTTCAAGTTGCCTCCAACCATAACGATTCATCTCGTATTTTCTCAGTCTCCCTCTCATACCCTTCTCTTGAAACTCCAATGCTTTTTCGAATCCTCTAATAAATCATTCCAAATTGCCAAATTTGCACTCCAAACCCCATCTTTCATGAGAATTGCCTCCCTTGCTTTCTCTGCGTATTTCTCTGCCTGTTTACTATTTCCAACAGCATTGTAAGCTAGGGCTGCAAAGCCATATGGCACATCGAGAAAACCTTCGAGTCCCTCTTGTCGATACAACTGAAGCATCTTTTCAGCTAATTTGGGTGTTGCGATGGATGTGGCAGACCAATCGTTGAGGGACTTTTGCATGGAAAGCATGGACGACAGGGTACTATCAGTGGTATGTTTGGCCGTGCAACGTGTGCAGGAACAGGTGAAGTAGAAACCGTCCTGGAGATGTTGCTGGCGGACATCTGTAGGGTCCAGAGGGGATGTGTCTGGGTTACAATATGTTAATGGCTTTTGGGCTGAACGATATCCTTTTCATGACCTACACGAGATTGTAATCTCCTCCCCTAGGGTGATTGGCCTTGTAGCGTGTACAAAGTGCGTTAGTAGCGTTGGGTCAAGATAGTATTGTGCGCTATAATATCAGCTAACCGTCCATTATCCTATTACATCATATCAGCTTACTTTGGCGCACATGCGTGATTGAGCCTCGAAGTCTCGGGAAACACAGCAAGGTGGTTCTGGCCCCCAACATCGAGCTGAAAGGTGTTCGCTTTGACAATGTCTTGGACACGAATTCGCGGATCACCATAGACAGTTGTAAGCTGTAAGAAGCTATCACGCGTGACTTCAGGCAACTGAGACATGGCGATTCGGAAGTACTTTTCTCGTTCCAAGGTCGGCAATTCTCGTTCGAGATACGCTAGTAGCGCCGGCGTGTAGGCCGTTACACGGTCGCCGAACTTCAGCGCCTTCTTCGCTAGCATGCCGATGCCTTTTCCAGGGAGTTCTTGGGTATACCAAGCGCCCGAGAAGACATTGACTTCATCCATGGTGGTGGCATCTTGAAAAGGCGGTAGATTCGCAAAATCTTCGGCGATCTTTGGGGTCGTGAATATGGAGATCCCCCTCCCGTTGCTAAAAGATGTGCTAGTATATACACATAATTTGCTTCCTAAATTCTGGAGAATCTCGGTGCATATTGGCGCATGCGACCAAGGTGCGTATTTCGTATCTGTATTGGCTTTCCCTTGCTTTGTAACCCTTGAAGGAACGGCGGATTCAAAATCAGTCACCAGTTCATATTTTCCATCTCTTGAAGTTACCAAGATCACAGACTGAAATAGAGACTCGTGCCAACATTGCTGAGAGAGTGTTCGAAGTGTCAACGTGGGAATAATGAAAAAGCAAAACCACAGCGCAATGAATGAGAACATCAAGCCGGAAGTGAACAGATTGTTATGGAGGGGAGGAACGGGGCTCAAGGTAAAGGCATCAAGAACAAAAGCATTTTGAAGGGAGAGGCTGATATTGATGTTGATGGATGAGACGGAAGGCGTGTGATCGGAGAGCCTATTTTTAGCCACAAGTCGGATGCTTAGTAACCACCCAAGTTCAAGGACAAAGCTCAAATAAAATTGACCATGTGTTGTTTAATTGATACATTTGAAACAAGTGGACTTAGAATAAACTGGGTATATTGACGTAAATTTGAGAGTTAAACACCAAGGCGTGGCGCCATTGTTACCGACCCTTAGCCCAAATGAAAACCTAACTTAAAAGCGCACACGGGGAGAGGGATTACTAAATGCTACATCACCATTCCCTTCCGTATCTGCCTTGTTTTTCTTCTTCTTTTTCTTCTCTTTCCCCTCCCCATCTTCTCGCTTCCGCTTCTTCTTTTCCTCTGCCGAGTCCTCTTTTGGTGGTACGTATTCTGATATCCGTTCTTTCCTTTTCTTCTCCATCTTTTCCTTCATCTTGGCATCTCTCTCCTCTCGCTCCTTGCGTTCCTTCGCTTGCTTTCCCAGGAAATATTCTCCACTCTCGATCTGTAGATCGACCTTGCTCTTTTCTTGCGGCGGCGGGAATGGTGTGTAGACCTTCTTGGTCTTGTCATTGACTTTGTGTGGCACCCTCCTCTTGCTAAGAGTCCGCTTTTTGAAGTTGGGAAGAAAACGATCCCAACTCTCGTTTTTCAACGCGTCATCTTTCTCCAGCTCTTTCCGGATCATGAGTTCTTTGATCGAATAGATGGGATGAATGTTCGCCATGGTGTCTTCGATAATGCGCCGTACAGTTTTCAAGCCTTTGTATGGTCCCATGACAGCGACTGTATTTCCTTGGACAAGTATGTAGGTTTCCGTGAGTAACTCCAATGCCTTCAATGTTGAGCCACTCGGGCCTAGGATGCGCTGTCGCCGCTTCACAAAGCGATCTTTGTTGCCCACAAGATTCCTGATCTTTATTACATCGCATGCGACTTCATCTTCCATAATCTTGACGGCTTGTGGGGCGGGCACACTTCGAGCAAGTAGTTTTATCAAGTCTCGGGCATTCAGAATGGCGGCCGGATCATATGTCTTCAAGGTTGTGGAAACTGTCATGCTACCCTCAACCAAGTCTAGAGTACATGATATCCCGTGTTTCTCGAGTGTTCTTGTGACCACTGGCCAGGCCCCGCGCAGGTATTGTTCTCGGTATTTGGGAAAGAGCGTCGAGCTGTGAACCTCAGAATCAGCATAAATATTGCTCAAACAAGAGCGAGCATAGGATAGATAGATGGAAAGGAACATACAAGGAGCTTTCTTCTAAGAGGGACCCTCCAGCATTGTCCTCGGGTTTGAAAGGATCGATCTAGTGGGAAAAAAGTCAGGACTTGTGGTTGTGTGCATGCGAAAGGCGGAGTAGCTACGTACTTTCCACTTGTCAATATCATCAGTATCCCATGGCTTCTCAGCATTGTGTGTCGACGGCATGACTGCGGATGCAGATGTATGAAGGCTTGCGATGAGGTTGTGGAGGACTGGGATTGCAATGTGAATTACCTAGCTAGAAATTGAAAGTTTTAGCCAAGTGCACGGACCTTGGTCCGTGCAGGTGGCGCTGATCTGCTTTCGCGACCCCCGGCATCATCTCTATCACAGAACACTCACTTCCACTCACATCAACATCACCACTCGCCACCGTCCACGCTTACGGGGAGAACCCCCCAAAATTGTGTCTTTAAATCATAAAAAAAATATACACACAGGAACGCCTCTTGTACCGCTGCGTATGCTCAGATCTTGACCGTGATATCGAACAACCGCAACAATGCCACGCGCAGAATTTGGCAGCACGAAAGATGTTGCCAACCGCATGAAATCAAAGGGTCTTCAGCGCCTGGTTAGTCCTTTCTTTCTCTAACTAAACCTCGGACCCTAACTAACTTGTATCTCTAAAACATAGCGTTGGTATTGTCAAGCATGCGAGAAGCAGTGCCGTGACGCAAACGGCTTCAAATGCCACGTGCAGTCCGAAAGTCATGTCCGGCAGATCCAGCTTGTTGGCGAGGACCCGCGCAAGTACATCCAAGGCTTTAGCACCGACTTCCAACGTGACTTCATCTCGCTATTACGAACGGCACACGGCGAGAAATTCATCAGCGCAAACCGCTTCTACAACGAGTACATCCGTGACAAGGAACATATTCATATGAACGCAACAAAGTGGGCGAGTTTGACTGAATTTGTCAAACATCTCGGCAGGGAAGGTATCGTAAATGTCAAAGAGGATGAGAAGGATGGACTATGTATTGCGTGGCGTGATACGAGCGTACAGGCACTTCGGAGGAGAGAAGAGATCCGTGAGCAGGAGTTAGCTGAGGCAAAGAATGGTGCAGGGGAGGAGAAGATGCTAAAGCGCATGGCACAGAGGGCGAAGCTGGAGGCCGAGGCTAAGGCGAAGATGCTGGAGGCGAAAAACGCGCAAGTTGCATCTATAGAAGACAAGAAATCAGAATCCTCAGCGGTAGAGAATGAAGAGGGGCTAAAGGCAGACGAAGAAGCGAAGCCTGATGCGGCTCCAGTGAAGATTAGTTTCGGGTTGAAGCTTAAGACAGTTCCAGTGGGCGATGTAGGCGCAGGCAAGATGAAAAGCCAAAGCATCTTCAAGCGGACTAGGGAGAGTAAAGTAGAGAAGCCGACTAAGAAGGTCAAGCTGTAAGCTAGCTCGCTGGAGCGGTGTCTTTGAGCATAGCGTGGAGTTTTGGTTTCAGTCCTTTGGATAGGGATGCATGGGCATGGACGAATTAGTCCGAGTACTGGGTGGAGGAAAGGGCTAATTATATGAATAGTGCAACAATCAAGGTATGTATATATGTACATTTATGTGTTCTACAATACCATGCCTACAAGCGAGCATTAGAGATAGCTAACCCCGCTTCACAACCCAAGTCGCACACAACGACCTCGACAAGAACAACAGCGATCGTGGACGTGTCTTTGCAATTGCATATCCGAAAATTCGTGCTGGCCATTGAAATCGAACTAATTATGACCGGAAGTATCAAAATCGAAATTTTACTTCCCTCGAGATGCACAACAACTCTCTCGTGTGAGTGCAATTGTGAGGCTATGACTGTTGCCTACTCTCGTCCTCATGCAGAATCAGTGCAACTTTGCGCATACAAATATTGGCCTTTCCCCACCACTTTCATTTCATCCTCCATCCTCACAACATTGGCCTACTCACTCTTCAGTCCACCACGCCCAACTACAAGGTCTGCGACATTCACCTGACCGGGACTGCACTCAATGTCTTCTGGAAGCGTATTCTCGGAGACACTCCAGACCATCACAACCACAAAGCTTGAGGAGCTCGCCAAACAACGCATCTTCTACGAACAACAATACAATACCTTGCTTGTTGCCGCCCAAGCTGAACTAGACCCCCTCAATCGACTTCTATTACTCGTCGAAGGAGCAAAGTCCTGCCTCGGAGTTAGGACAGCTGTGCGCAAGAACAACGAGGGTGGTAGACTCGGCCGCGTTCTTTCCGGTGGCACGACCAACACTCGCCTTGAGACCGATCTCAAAAATCTTGAGCGCTTCCTCGAGCAGGCCCGATACGACCCATCTGTATCGCCCAAAGTGCTCCAAGATTGGGAAAAGTCTGTTCTCCAGTATCTATCTGTCCAGTCTTCCAAGTATCAATACGCCGATCTCTATGGAAAGTTGGTAACAGAGTGGCTCTCGTCTGAGAAGGCTACATCTATTGACGGAGATGTCGAAATGGGCGAGAGCTTTGAAGAACTACCCGGTGCGAAAAAGCTCGAAGCCCGAAATGAGTGGGAGAAGGTGGTTTTTCAGCCTGCCGATGTTGATGTCGGTGTCGTGAATGGTTACCTTAGGATCCTATTCATCACTAGGAAGAAGGGAGTCGCGTACGCTATCAGCAATCTGCGAGAGAAGGTAGAGCAATTCGGAAATTATATGACTGGCTCCTCACACTTCAATGTTGCCACTCTGCGCTGGGTGATTGAGGGCCTGCAGAGCTCCGATCTTTTGACAAATGAGAAGCGTGAGGTCCTAAAAGATTTCCTGAGCAACGAAATCATCTTAGCGGAGGTTGCCGATGTTTTGAACATGCGAATGTCAGCTCTAAATCGATGGTCCTGGGGGGACCACGTACCTCTCGAGCAGCGACGCAAGCTCAATGGTTCCTACAGTATTCACATGCACGAAGACTTACTTCAGGCCATCTTCTTGCACTACATTGGCGTTAAATGGTCTGTTTTTTTCAAGGCAGCATTCTTGGCCTTTCGCACCGAGGTTTGGAAGTCGAACCAGGCCGTGATATCAAAGCATGACCGAAAGCGACGGACCTACTACCTCGGGTCGCACAGCATTTATCCTACTCCAAATTTGCAAGGCAGACGTAGCAGCACTCACCAGAAGCGATACTTTGCACACCAACTGCTCGACCACGAATCCCAGCAGATTCAAATTCAAGAAGGTGAAGAAGAAGCTGCGTTCGACGACTTTGTCCAGCAGCCGAAGAAGCGGAAGTTGGATGTACCCACGCAAAGTAATCATGCAATCCAACTCCACCAAATGCAAATGATGCAACTTGAACAGCATAGAAAACGTCAGATGGCGGGGCCAGCGATGCAGGCACAACACATGTCTACAGGACCACCACCAATGATGGCACAAAACGCGGCTACGGGGATGGTGCAGGGATATGGCATCATGCATGCTAGTAAAACCGAATATGATTTAGATCAAGGTGAGTCTACTGGTCTAGGGTACGAACTTGTTGATAAAACAGCTGACGAAATTCCTGGCTCTGATGGTGAGGACACGTACCAAACAAAAAAGACACCAATGGAGGCAAAGCAAGGGCTGCTTCATCTTCTCACCACAGAAATCGTTGTCAACACTCGCCTCCACGGTGAGCTTACATGCTTCCGCTCCGTCTTCGAATCCTGGAATTCTCTCCTTCCCCACGAATCGGTCTTAGCAGTCCTCTCGTTCTTTGGCGTTTCCGAGGCCTGGAAAACTTTCTTCAAGAAGTTTTTACAGGCTCCATTGAAGTTTACAGATGACAGCAAGACAACGGCCGCGCGCTCTCGACTCCGTGGCACACCTGGATCACATGTGCTTAGTGATGTTTTTGGAGAGGCTCTCTTGTTCTGCTTGGACTTCTCCGTTAATCATTCAACCGAAGGGGGCTTGCTATACCGTCTGTACGATGACTTTTGGTTCTGGTCTCCTGATTATGAGAAATGTGTTAAAGCATGGGGTAGTGTGCTTCAATTCTCGAAAGTAATGGGTGTGGAGCTAAGCGACAAGAAAACAGGGAGCGTGCGAGTCGCTCGAGGCGAGAATTTAGTCTCCATTGATGACCGCTTGCCTGAGGGGGAGATTCGGTGGGGTTTCCTCTACCTCGACCCAGCCAAAGGTAGGTTCGAAATTGATCAGAAAATGGTCGACTCCCACGTGGACGAACTCCGTAAGCAACTACATGCAAAATCAACGAGCGTGATCGATTGGATCCAGGCGTGGAATTCTTATGCCGCTACATTCTTCTCGTCTAATTTCGGTAAGGCTGCCAATTGTTTCGGTCGAGAGCACGTTGACAAAATGCTTGCTACCCACCGCCATATTCAGGAGAGCATATTCGAGGGCGGGAACGTTGTTCAATTCCTCAAGAAGACTATCAAAGAGCGCTTCGGAGTTGATGACATTCCGGACGGTTTTCTCTTCTTTCCTGTTGAGCTTGGTGGATTAGATCTCAAGTCCCCCTTTGTCAATCTCCTCCAGATCCGCGAGTCTGTCCGCGAGAACCCTCACAGCCTCATCGATGACTTTGAGGAACAAGAGGTCGAAGATTACGAGAATTCGAAGCGCCAATTCGACAATGGAAGCATCAAGGGCCAGCGCTACGCAAATGAGGACCCAAAATGGAAACCCGACACGGACTCTGAGAAGTTCTTCTCGTTAGAGGAGTATGTTCGATATCGGGAAGATTTCTGCAATTTGGGGAGTGCAAATATTGTCCAGGTGTATCGAGAGTTATTGCGGCGCCCAAAGGAACAGAGCATTGACGTGAGTGAACAGGTCTCACAGGCACTCCGACAACTTCAGGGCCAGGTAAATTTGAGGGGCATTGTAACTAATTGGAATGAAATGGAGGCGTACTGGAAATGGGTTGCTCAACTGTATGGCCCGGAGATGGTGGAGAGGTTTGGAGGCTTGAATGTGGTGGATCCGGGCCTGTTGCCTATTGGAATGGTGAGCATGTTCCGCCAAAAGAGAATCAAGTGGCAGGGCTAAGAAGGGGATTAATGATCTTTCAGATGTCCTGTAGAGACACTCTGATGTAGTGAAAGGTTAGGAATACAGTGGGACGCATGGAATGACAAATCTGTACTAGCACATAATGTATAGCAGGGATCTCTTTTGAAATTCTGAAGGGCCCCCAAAACACACCTTGTTGCCATACACATTGACTACTTCTCGCAACGCCACCACTTCTGACCCAGGATTCGATTTCTTTGAATGTGAATAATCTGTCTTCACAGTAGTAGACAGTGAGTAAGATTGGGTGTATCACTCTTCTCGCAAAGTTAAAAGACTTCGGGGGTTGGAGGCTTTAGGAAAGGGCTGTCTAATTGACAGAGCTCTCGAGAGCGGGGTTATAACGTACCGGTAGCCTTTCTCTTTCTTAGCATGTGTAGCTAATGTGTTTAAGAACTAAGCTTCTTGAAATGAACCCCACCCCCAAGCTAGATCCAAACACATATCTATTAGTTTCGTAAAAATGAAGCTTCAACAGCTTCTCGTCGCTTTTTTATGAGCTCATGTAGGCGTTGGCGGTGACCATGTAGTCTAGGCTCAAGAACTACCACTGCTTTCAACTTGAAGAATACAAAGAAGACACACGCAATGAATTTACGCGCTGGTAAGATATATAATACATTCATCATTTTATTTTTCAAGAAGTTCATGCCAATAATCTTTGGTAGATTGTGCATACAGTAGCCAAGGTTAAACCGAACATCTTTAGCTATCATCGCCTCAACTTAGAAAAATGCTAAGGCCTAACACTAAGCCATATTGAGAGTGGGACGTGAATCATTACATCTCGTGCTGACTTGGCCCACCTTAATTATAGCGGCTTACTTAACTTTGGATGATTCAGGGCTAATTATGGACTGTATTCGTACTCAGGTCTGTATACAAACTCTTCACGGCTCAGTTTTCGATGTACAGTAGCCCTAATTTGGAAATTGGAGCATGGTATCCTTCGCTGGTTGTAAACGGTGGCTTGTGAACCGGGGGTGATGTCAGACAAAGTGGATTTGGTATGCAGGACGCCTAATATGACATGCGTATATATAACTCGAAGGCCTTGAAATTTAAAAAAAATTGAGACGAGTCTTCCACCATTTGATCTAGGAAAAGCATCATATTTACACCTACTTCGATTTCGATCTGAACGGAAACTTTCTTCGGAAGTCCCATATGCCATGAGCTCCGTACCAACACGGGAAATTCCCATCACTGATGGATCATCTGGGCAATTTCTACTCGAAACTGATCTTCTTGTTGTTGGTGCTGGTCCTGCGGGGGCGTCGCTAGCATGCTTCCTCGTGCGTTATGGCCTCGAGGGTATAATGATTAGCGCTGCATCTGGGACTGCCGATACGCCACGCGCACACATGAATAATATGGTAGCCATGGAGTGTCTACGAGACATTGGACTTTGGGAAGAATGTGAAAAGGTGGGACATTACGGGCAAACAATCAAGAACTATCGGTAAATATATTCACCTTGTCCTCCTCCAAATGAACCACAGCATGTTGACTAGAGGTAGATGGTGTGAAACCATGGCCGGCGAAGAATATGCACGGAATTATAGCTGGGGTAATGGTCCTCGAGCAGGTGACTATGAAGTTGTGAGCCCATGTCATCATATGGATTTACCGCAGAGTTTACTAGAGCCAATACTGGTCAAATACGCTACAAATCATGGATTCAAAGTGCGATTTGATACCAAACTTTTGTCATTTACCAAGGACGAAACGACGGGGAGGCAGGATTGTCTTGTACAAGATGAAATTACTGGGGCCCAGTACCACATATTGACTAAATACTTGCTTGGAGCAGATGGTGCCCGTAGCACAGTTGCTCGAACTCTCGACCTCCCTTTGACAGCTTTCCCAAGTGGAGGTACTGCTTGGAATGTTTTAGTAAGAGCCGATTTGTCGCACATCATGTCGTATCGGGACGGGAATTTGCACTGGTGTATGCGGATGGAGCGGGATCATCCATACATGACTGTGTGTCGGATGGTGAAACCATGGGATGAGTGGATGTTTGTCTTGTTTCCTAAAAGTCCAGATGTTCCACCTCAAGGAAGGAGTTTCGGGGAGTGGAAAGAATTGGTGAGCGACGTTATTGGAGATGAGAATGTGGACGTCGAAGTTTTGAACGTTAGCAAGTGGGTTATCAATGAGACTAGCGCAAACGTGGTCTCGAAAGGTAATGTGTAAGTTTATTTCTTCTCCCATCTTTCACACTTTATATCATCGTAGACACCATAGTTGACGATCTACAGCTTTTGTCTCGGTGACTCTATCCACCGTCACCCACCCACCCTCGGTCTCGGCTCGAACACCTGCATCCAAGACTCCTACAACTTGGCCTGGAAACTAAATCTCGTACTTAAAAATCTCGCTTCCCCTACTCTCCTTACTACCTACAACACTGAACGCCAACCGGTCGGTGCTCAACTCGTCACCGCGTCCAACGACGTCCTGCGCAAGCACATTGCGGTATGGCAAGCCCTAGGTTGTGCACCTATTGGCTCCTCCGAAATTGAGAGACTTGCAGGCATCAAAGAACTAAAAGAAAACTCGAAAGGCGGGAAGGATAGGAGGAAGAGGTTAGCGGAGGCCATTGAAACGATGGAAATTGAGACACATGCGTTGGGGACTCAAATGAATCAATTATACACCGGGCCGGGTGTGTGTAATGAGGATGAACTGGGACCTTATATTCCTCAAGGAAGGGAGAAAGAAGATTCAAATCTCTACTACTATCCTTCTACGTATCCTGGACGCCGACTTCCCCACGTTTGGCTCAACACCGCGATCCCTGGCCCGCTTGTCTCAACGCTCGACGTCGCAGGAAAAGGAAGGTTCACGCTGTTTACGGGGATTGGGGGCGAGGCATGGAGAGGAGCTGCTGAAGTTGTACTTAAAGAGACTGGAGTGGATATCAAAATTGTAGGAATTGGGAGAGGCCTTGAGTGGGAGGATGTCTATCTTGAATGGGGGAGGTTGAATGGTATCGAGGAGGAGGGAGCCGTACTTGCTAGACCGGATTGTGTTGTTATGTGGCGGGCGATTGAGGGTGGGGGGGAAGAAGCCAGATTGAAGAAAGTTATGAGAGGAGTATTGGGGTTGGAAATTTAGGAGTGGAAATATGCTCACTCACTTTTAGTCATTTAGACCATGCATCTAAACTCTCAAATATTGTGAGGATAGCTAAAAGGCATATTCCTCTTCTCATTCATACATTTTCCAATCTAGGTCTATAAATAATGAACTAACTGTTAGCATTCTGTAATATGAATTCTGGTTTAAATCGCAACGCAACTCAAGTTTTCAATGCCATGACTAAACACGCATAATATCATAGTATAGTTACCGGTATCTGTAAGCCCAGGGCCCTAACTTTCATGTGTAAATCAACTGGCTTATCCATCCTACCATATATATATATCAGCTATACAAACACACAAGACACCACTTGCTTTACTTTACATTGACCCCCTACACCTCATCCCAAAAAAATAAAAACAGAATAAATTTTACAAATTGAAAAGTACTAAAATGGTGTACGAGTATAATTTCATTGTGATCCTTTGCAATCGTAATCTAAGTCTAATACAGAATTGCATTATCAAATGTACACGTGACATAAGTGAGTCTAAAGTGCCCTGACGTTTATTGGCCATAGAAGCGAATTTCAGTCTGATAGGACACGACTAGGTATTTGTAAGTACTGTTATACTAGAACTGTATTGTTTTCCGCACTGATATTCCGGACCCAGTAGTATTGGATCCGCCAACAGAGCATTTGACTGCCGAAGGTGTCTACATTCCGCCGAGTATTCGACCCTATATGAAATTGAATAAAGACTCCCAACTCTCTGAAATTCGCCAAATAAAGTTATTATATGATGCATTCCGCGTGAAGCGGTGGACACTTCCATCTTAGGGCTAGGTTGGGATTCGCACGTACTATGGGCATAGCGATGCAGAGTGGGAAATGTTTCGGAGGAAGATTGTGAGCGTGTATTATGTGTTTGAGGTCGATGAAGGGGAGAAATTTTGCATTCTCTGGATTGAGGATGGTGACAAGTTAGATGGTGTTGATGATGGGCGCACAAGAGAGTAAGTACCATGGTGGTCTTGAAATCATCAGCAGCATGTTTCGGTTGGTATGAAGCAAGATTGTCACCTTCTCAGAGTTGTGGATAGATATCGAGGAACATATGGCACATGCTACCCCTTACTGATTATATTTCAACTGTTTCTCCTTTTTATAGCATAATAGGTCCCTGGCCCTTTTCAGGTAAGTTGTACAAAATAATAATAATTCACATTACGAATGTATATTCGCTCTATAGATTGGAGTAGAGAAGTATTTGAAGGCCTATTGGTGCCGAAGGATGGCTTACTTCAACCCTGGCTTAGAGAAGGATTTGATTAAGTAATACCGGTAGGTAAAGTACCTCACATGCTTAAAGCCACGTAAAGACCAGTTAGCGGTTTCATTATCTCCACTACCGATTCACTATCAAGCATGCCCTTCAGAATTGAGCCAGTAAAACTTAGCGACTGCCACACCATTGCAGTCATAGTTGCGCAATCGAACCTAAGTGACCCTTTCGCGCAATCATGCTATAAGACGTACACGACCGAAGACCGGATGGAAAGTTTCAAAGGACGATTTCCACGAACCATCCTTTCGGAGAACACCTGGCACCTCAAGGTTATTGAGGAAAATACAGGAAGTGTAATTAGCTATTCAAAGTGGTCGATGCCTGAAGAGGTTTGGAAGTCATTGCGCGTCGAAAATGCAGATGTGATAGAGGAAATATCTTCAGAAGAGAAGGCGCGCTTCGAACAGGAATACTTGAAGTATAACATCGATGGCTGGCCTATTGGCATTAATAAAGAGATGCTATTACCAGCAGATGAGAACATGGAAGAGGCTCGCAAGAAGTTCCCTACAGAACCTAGTATATGTGAGTGCCTCCATTGATATTTGCATGTACCACTGGAAAATCCAGAACTAATTTCTTTGTTTAAAGTCTTGAATGGACTGAACACTCTTCCTACCCACCAGCGGCGCGGTGCAGCGACTATGCTCGTCAATTGGGGGACCAAACTTGCAGACAAACATAAACTGAAAATATGTCTGGAAGCAACACCATTTGGGCTTTCACTGTACAAAGCGCATGGCTTTAAACCTGTCGCAACCGTTGTGCACCACTTGAGTGAACATGGAGGTCCGGAGGAGTACACCCACGTGCTCATGGTTCGTGATCCTATCACTTGAACAACTAATAGGAAAAATGTGATGGAAACAGATTGGTTTCATACAATTTCTTCTCCGTGTAATATAACCACGAAATTCATTCTTCATCCTCTTTCTGTCCTCCTAATGAACTGTCATATCTGCTATCCCACTACTATTATTACCCTCGACTGCGAGTATCATATAGTTGTGGGTTCCTGTCTTCAACCCCGCCTCTTTCCAGGCTTCGAAATGGTTCTCAACCGTGACAATCCCTTCACTCCTCTTTACCTGCCTGACACTAAAGATTTGCCGAAACGTAGCTGTGCCTTGAATACTCGGTTTATTCACGCGCATCTTCGTTCGAATGAGGTACAAACTGCCATCGCTTGTCAGGTTACCCTTCTCTTCACCCTCAGGTGGCGCAGCTGGGTCGTGATCGGGGTGATATGATTCAACAATGTAGTATTCTATGAGAGGGTTGGTAGTCCAGCCGTAAACTGTCAAATACGAGTAGCCATTAGGTTCGTAAGTTCCGGTGAAGTTGAAAATTCTAAGTTCAAACGCGTAAGTAATAATTTCCAACTAGACCAAAAGGCTTAAATTAAAGCAAAGTGTAGCAACTACTCACTTATTCGTGGCCCCAGGATTCCATCCTTTGCCCCCAACGAAGTTTCCAGTCCCATTCCATGTCACACTAAATTGCCCAGCTGGCCCATTCTTATACGTAACTTTAGACTTGTTGTCGGTCCAGTAAGAGTTGAAAAACGTAGCTCGCTCATGGATATGGTGCAGTGCAGGTTCCGTAGACAACGGAGATGCGGAAGCAATCGTAGAAAGCAAAGGGAAAAAGAGTAAAGTAAACATGGCAACGTTGACAATCGAAAGATTTAGTGTGTTCACCTGTGGGTTGTATCTAGGAGGCCCGGGTACTCGATAAAAGCTTTTATTACTGCCGGGTGGTAAACCAGGGTATATATTCCTGAATACCGGCATATGCGGGGTGCTCCACACGCGAGACATGAATATAGTTTGCCAAGATAGTGAAGTCTCACTGTTGAGCTTGTGACCCACGACAGTTAGATTCTTGATTTGGAATAATATTCATACTAAGGGTTTCCAAATGAGTATGTAAGAACATGTACTTGGCTTTCATATCTACCCATCACGAAGTTGTAATCTTACCAACCAATCTTGTATCCCTCGAACTTGTGCCAACTTCAATTTTCAAGTCTCCTTTCGGAAGAATCCATTTCTTAGCCACTGAATCCCAGTAACTCAAATCCTTCCTCCGAAGCTCAAACCTCGCCATCATACTCTCACCCGGCTTGATGCTAAGCTTTTGGAACCCTCGCAGTTGCCGTACTGGTGTCTCAGGTGCCGAGGCTGGAAGTCCGAGATACAGCTGTGCAACCTCTGCGGCAGTTACTACACCAGTGTTTGTAATTGATGCTGTAACTGTGGCGACTACTTCGAAGAGGGATGATGCACCACCAGGGATAGTGGCACCGCTCTCGGGACCCGATATTGGAGATCCACTAACTACTAATTCTGAGTAGTTAAATGACGTGTACGCTTCTAAATATTAGTATTAGTATTCACCATTTTCCGGATGCATACTCACATAACCCAAATCCGAACTCATATCTTGGTGCTAGATTCTTCTTATCCAATGCCCGATAATCAATATACAATCCCTCTCCGAAGTTATCAGTATTTGGCTGTATTGTGGTACCATAGTCTGTGTTCTTCTTCGCGATACTAAACGGCAACTTCCCGCTCGGACTCACATCCCCATACAGGACGTCTACCAATGCGTTCCCTGCCTCCTGACCTGGCAATCCTGCCCAAACTATCGCTTTCACATTAGGTAGTTCTGCAAAGGACTCCATTATGATGGGCCCAGTACTGTGGATAACTACAATCGTATTTTTGTTCACACCTGCAACAGCTGTCACAAGTGCTTCACCATTGTGCCATGCCAGTAGATCTTTGCGGTCACCAGCATGGCCTTCGACGGTTATGTATTCTTCACCACTATCGGCAGTTATGAAAACAATTGCAATGTCGCCTTTTTGGGCAGCTGTGATACCTTGGGACGATGTATCGGAGGCGGATAAGGTGATAGTCGTGCTATCCTTCTTAGCGCGTGTGGTGATGGCCTCAGCTGGCGAGCTGACATACTATAGAACGTTAGTTCCGCGATCCAATTATGACGAACAACAGAAGATGGAAGATGGAACAAATGAGCAGTGAACTTGCGGGCAATGTGCACGAGCCGGAACCCCAACCCATAGTCAACGTCCCCTGATTACAACCCATTTCCTGACACGAGTTGATACCCTTCGGATTTGGCACTGCATCTGATCCTATTATCGCTAAACTTTTGGGAGATTTCAAAGGTAAAATATTGCCCGTGTTTTTTAGAAGAACAATGCCATCTCGAGCCACAGCACGAGAAATGATGGAATGGTTTCCCTGAACATTGGGCCCACCATTCTTATTGCGCCTGTCAATGGCAGTATCGGGGTATCCCGAGTCTTGCTTGGTTAGATACCAGGATGCGAGGATCCTTTTCACCATATCATCAAGTCGAGTGGAAGAGACCTGACCGCTAGTAACAGCGGACTGAAGTTTTGATCCCCAGAAAACATTGCTACCGTCTTGAGCTGATCCGGGTGTAGTCATATCTAAACCTGCATTTGCAGAGTCAACCGTGGAATGGTGAGCATCCCAGTCTGTGAGAACATAACCTCTAAACCCCAACTCTTTCTTCAGCAAATCTTCCATGACGTTTTTGTTGTCGCAAGACCATTTACCGCCGACCTTGTTGTACGAGCACATTACGCTTGCGACGTTTGCCCGCACCGCTTCTGCAAAGGGCCACAGATAAAGCTCATGTAGTGTGCGATCGTCAATCACCGATTTCATCGTTTCACGGTTTTTCTCTTGTTCGTTGAGAATGAAATGTTTCACACACGACTGCGCTCCAGCCTCTTGTATCCCGCCAATCGTGACCTCTGTTGCCACACCTGAGAGGTACGGGTCGTTGCTGAATCCTTCCCAATTTCTTCCACCAGCTGCAAATTGGCCCAATGGACCTGCAACAGGGCCTAATATCACGTGAATACCCAGTGCCCGTGTTTCTTCACCCAGTGCCCTCCCTCTTTCTCTCATTAGTTTTCGGTCCCATGTAGCACCAGCTTGAATACCAGGGGGAAAGGCGGTTATGCTAGCAGCTGACCGCACACCGAGAGGGCCATCTTGCAGACAAAGTGCAGGATAGTTGATAGATTTTGCAGAGCCTGTATTGCCTGAACATGGTCCTTTCCCCCACCCAACACCCGAGACCAATCCGACTTTCTCGGATTGTGAAAGCTTAGAAAGTGAAGATGTCGCTTTGGTGTAGGCTGCATCCCAATCTGCACTGAAACCTTGTGTGTATGCAACACTGACGAGAGCGGTGGTTAAGATGATAGAACGATGCATGGCTGGTTTGTAAAGATACCAAACGGATTGGAGTTGTTAGGACAGGCTGAAGAATACATTTTAACATTTTTGGAAGAGAAGACCAAGACAATTTGAGTGAATGAAGCCTCGAGACAGACAAGGAGAGCGGCAAAATCAAGCAACGACTTGGGAACCCCTTAGAGAACTACTTTCGATGTCATGCAGTGTGATGAGTGGTGGATTATTCAATCAATCCTCGGCTAATGACGAGCCTATACATCCTACCCCATACCATGCATTTCCGAAAGCTCTTTTTAATGCTTGTTACCCCGGATCATCAAACTTGGCTCTCTCCTCGGAAAATTGCTAGTATGTGGGGACGCAAACCGGGAGTGATGGTTTCCCCTGCTCCCCACTTTTCGCCTCCTTCTTCTATTAATCGTGTTCTATTTTCGTGTAATCCATACTGTCAATTTGTTACCATGAATAAGCTCAGCACTAGCTCATTTCTCAAGACCTACGATACACTCCTATCAGGATAGGCAGTCAATAAATTACAAGCAATCCTTGTTAACCACATACTCCACCATCTGAATACAACAGAAAATCTTCATTCAGATTTATTCCCTTATTCTTATATACAATCTTGAGCCCTGTACATGCCATGTAGGCAGTGAAATAACGAATATCAACTTTATAGAAATCAAAGGTGAAGTAATAAATAGACGTTAGGTTATTAATATCCAACGCTTCGATCAGTCCTGATTATGATGGTGGGCAGATAACTTTGAAACCGCGAGGTCGACCATAAACGTGCTACCCTACTAGAAAGCCATCACCATTTGAGAAATATCGAACTACTCATGAATTACTGGTCGTTTACTTCGTAGGGATTCATTGACTTAATTTTCTTTAGTGATCCGGGGTTTTCTTTTCTTGATTCCTCCGCGCCATCCCTTTTACCCTCTACCCTCATCCTTTCAGCCGATGTGACCTCATATACACTAGGTGAGGTCTCTACCGCTCTAGTTGGGCGGAGTTCCAACAGCCGTTATAGTGTAAGCTCCCAAGATATCACTTTCTTCAATCTTGCAAGTTCGTTCAGCTTCTGGGAGCAATGTAATTTCGACAAGAGACAATACTATTGAGTTTCCAAAGGGTGATCGAAGATAAGACTCCCATCAAAAGACTATCTGTCTGCGTTAAGGTCGGGGAAATGGTATACACTTTTGAGTAAAGTTGTTATATGAGTGGGTTCGGTAGTGGGTCGATTGTAGGAGTTAGAATCGAACGTACTACTGTGGTGTAGCTACGGGTGTAGGTGG
>JAAZQE010000369.1:0-28365 GCA_013620735.1 Clavariopsis aquatica | reverse complement strand
GTCACTCTACTACACCACACTACTGACAGTGGTGATTATCTACGTCGATCATTTTCAATAATTGGTGTTGATGGTTGTCAATGATAGTTACTGGAACTTGGATTGGAGGTCTCAAATGCAACACTGTGGGTAATATTTCATGTCAGACTTCGCAATTGAATTATTTAAAATTATAAGTTTAGAGTTCGAAGGGTTGTAAGTAAGTCTTTAGTTAAAATTCCTGAAATTTGACCTATTGAATTCGCAGAACGGGTGGGGTGAGATACTGGTTAGCGGGACAGCCGTGTTGTGATCAACAAATGAAAGCCTAAAATTTGGCGAGGTTGAAATTCTAAAGTTGTTCACTATTAGATACTTTCAAGTTACATCTCTTAGTATAATATTTCCGGTTTCCCCTTACCGGTATATTTTGCTTGGTAAGATGGTGCTGGGAATTTCAGTTGAGATTCAAAAGGACTTTAGAGTGGTCAAAGTATTCCTCAATAATATCCGAGCCTGTAATGTCTTCAAGTGATCTTGCGCATACTTCGTCGCATCTTACATTGGGATATCGCCAAATAGAAACCCACGAGAATCGAGTGTGTAATCACTGGCGATGAATTAAGGTACCCTTCTTCCTCTCAGAGGTCAATGGGGGGCTTTTACCCCGTCACCATCGTCGTACTGTCAAAAAATAAGCAATGTATCACAGCGCTAGCACCACGAGTGAGAGTTTTTCGTATCTAGGTGTTGTAGGGATTCACGTTTATGGTAATAACCGAGACAAATCTTTGAAAGGAATGGGTAATTTGTTAGGATGGCGGTTTGAGCCACTAGTTTGGATTTGGGGGTGTTAACAAAAGAGTTTAATTGTAATGAGCTAGAAAGTTTAGTGAAGGCGGCTCTGAGACAATATTGCTATACTTGGTGATATTTGCTCTTTTTTACAATTCTAAGGTTGAATTTACCCTGCCAAGGTTGCCATCTGACCCTGATATCGAAGCCCTTAAACATCAAGAAATAGTGATAGGATATCTTCCTCCACTCGAAAACATGCCAGAAATATGAGATGTGATAGCTATTCTAAACCATGATAATTTTCGTACTTGTGAAATTCAACCCTCAGGAATACATCGATCTAACGAATAATTTAGAAAATTCCAGAGACACATCTAGAAAATTCCAGTCGAAAAGGATGATAGAAATATATACAACGCAACAAAAAAATAGTCATCTTTCTAGTACGATTTCTCGGTTAGATAACATCTTGAAATTTCTACTTCGGAGAATACAACTTCATACCAAATATTAATTTTCAAATGATTGAAGACTTTGATATCACCTTATTAATCGTTGATCTTCTGGCTTGAGAGAAAATTACGTTGCTACTTAGCCTTCGTGCATTTGGGAATTGATTCCTCTTTCTAATAAACGCAGGCTCTGAAATATGAAGCATACAGATATTTTGCTGTGCTGTGGGTTGTGGAGGGCTAAATTGAAACAAGCCTGCATAAACATATATAATGACTGCTGTTATAGTAGACGATTTGGAGTTTCCAGCCAGCCTACATTCATATAATCACGTGCTGTTTGGCTCGGTGACGCCCTGTGAACATATCCTTCTAGGAATATCTAGACTAGAACTAGAACTTCATTACCTTCTGTTGAATGATGATACGTCATGCACCTTTCCTAATGCGGGTTAGTTGGTTCCACGTGAGCACGTGAATATTCGCGTCTAATCTCATCACCTTCAAATCACTGATATTACCAGCGCTACATCACCAGTACCGCATTCGCAACCACCCAAGATGAGCAGAGCATCTATCGAACAAGCTCTCCTTGTCCTCATACCAACCCTGAACGGCCCTCTTCCACCAGAACTCGTTGAACTTGCAATTTCCCACCTAGCCCGTTCCCGAAGCATAGCCAGCTCCTTAAAAGCGGACGAGGAGATTGCCCGGCCGTATGCCTGCGCTCAATTAGCATGCGAAAGGTCCGTATACGCTACTAAATTTTCTAAGCGGAAACTAATTGATCCATAGGCTTAAGAAACGCTTGAATCTTCCCACCATCACATCCCGTCCTCCCTGCCCTCCCCGCGTCTACAAGAAATTATACACCTACCTCGAGTCTGCACTTGCGGCACCTAGAACCTCTAGACCTCCAGAAACCCCACACAAATCTACCTCACAGCCATCCGCATTTGATGAAACAGCACCGAAAACACCACAAAGTGGAAGGAAAACGCCGCGTACCACAAAAAGAGATGCCGTGGCTGCTGATGAGCCCCCTGAGTGGATCATGCCTACAATACGTGCTCTACTAAGGGAATTCTCATATCCTAGCGCCGCACCTCATGTTTGGACTGGCGTGGAGTCAACTCTCCCGTTTCTTGCGCGGATGTCTGTTGTTGTGCCCCAAATACAAAATAGGCGAAGAGGAAGGCCCCCAGCCCCCCCTAAAGTCCTGATGTCTGATCTTCCAGAGTTTAAGGTTCTCGCATTGGTCGCTGTCATCTTATTCTACGTTCTCTCGCGAATGATGGACGAAGACATAACCCCAGAGTTGTTTCTTGAATGGCAGGATAAGGCAGTGACGATGCTGATCAAATCGAGGGCTGAAAAAGCATGCTTAGAAGAAGATGTCCTGGCAGAGATAGAAAGACTCATGCCTTTGGCGCAAGAGGAGGGTTGGCTCCATATGGAGTGGTTCTTGAACGTCCTGCCTGCTGAAGATATGGATCAAATGGACGGAGTGGAAATGGCCAACGAGGAAAACGCGACAGCTATTGGAAGAGGAAAATTTCTAAAAGATGGCGGTAGCGACTACATTGGGTTGGGTACCATGATGCAAAATGCCACCGACTACCTAGGTGATAAGCAGCAAGATGACTACAAGAGATGGAAGGCAGGAATTATGGCAAGAATCGAGGCGATTGAGGCGACTTAGGTTCTTGTCGCTATTCGACTGCTTTCATATCAAGTCCTCTATTCCGTCGTTTAACATCAACCCTGTTTTATTCAACAATACAAAGCGTAGTGGATCTAAAGATGAGTATTTTCCAGATATAGGAGACTATGTCCCACTCATGGAACGTTTTCCATTGCATACAGTGTCAATCTTTGCGGTCGTGAATTTCTACGAAATGGGGAGGAGGATTCTTAAAGAGATCACTGTGAAGCTTAAAGGCGAGACGAAGTGGTAAAAGATGCGCGGCGGATGTCTGGGTGGTGACACTTAAAATTGCATTCACATGCATTTCACATAATTACCATTTGGTGTGGGAAAAACGCGGTCGATGTTAGTTATTTGCTCAGAAAACATTGTACAGGCAATTTTTCAACACTTAAATATCAATCCGCAGCTTATATACTCTACGAGGCTGCCGGCTCCAGTACGAAAGTAACCATACTCCTCCCCGGCACATTACCACTCACGCTCCCATCACTCCCCACCGTCACAGCTTGCTCATCACAATCATGTGTATTATCCGTCACCCACGCCTTAGCCGCCTTAGCCACAAACCCATTAACCTTCACGGTAACCGCTCCAGCCGTAGTCCCTCCCTGAATAACCTGCACACTCACTGTCCCATCTGTCCCCTTGAATGCACTAACTTTGGCGCCTGAGGGCCCGCCACTAGTTCCTACTCTGACTGCACCTGGGCGTACAAAACGACTCCAGTTCGCGAAAGCCCAGAGACGCTTGGAGGGAGTGACGGTCTTCTTGTCGTCCGAAATTCGGATCAGTTTTGAGTTCGTCGCACCGCCTTGTACGCCGACCCAGTAGAGATACGCGGCGCAATTTGCCTTGACGAGAGCGTCATAGATTTTATTTGCCCAGAGGAGGCCTTCACCTGCGCCGTTATTTGAATACCATGCCGCTGTCCATGCACCCTGTAGATCGGCGTTCTCAGTTTGCCATACTGGGTGCTTGGTGTTTATAGGAGAACCGGGTTGTGAGGTATAGGAGCTAGAATTATTAGATTTTGAGTATCAAAAGAAAAGAATGGATAAAAGGGAGGAAGGGGAGAATTATTGAAAGAGGGGAAATGCTCACTGTGCAGTAACAGTCCCCAACATAGAATCCACACCTCCCAGTCCCCCCATCATCCCGCTCTGACTACTCCAGCCCTCGGCATCACAACACGCGATTTGCACGCCCGTCATGTTCGCTTTATCCAATGTCGGCCTTAACACTTTAATGAAATCTGCTGCTTGTTGTCCACTGCTCCTCATACTAGCATAACTCGTGGTCAGATCTGGCTCGTTCAAGAAACCCACATGCGTAACCTCGACACCAAGTTCCTTATAGTAAGTTATATATTGCACCAGATAATCTGCGTACGCTTGCCTCCAATCTCCAGAAGAGCAGCTTGCCCCCGACACACCACAGAGACTCCCGCCGTTCGCGTCGTTCCCATTTGTCTTCATGTATCCAGGCGCGGACCACGCGTTTGCGTATACTATATTCACGCCATAAGTTTTAACAGCCTCAGTGCTAACCCATACTTGGCTGTTATCATTACCATCCCAAACATACTTTGGCGCTGCGCTAGGTCCTCCTGGACTCTTAGGTTGAATTGAAACCATGTGATCTGACGAAGAGTCTGGTGATGAACCAATGCCGTTGCGCAAAATTGAAAATCCAGCACCAGAGGTGCGATTGAAAAGCAGGTCGAGCGAGTAGCGTTGGAGGGCGGGGGAGAGCGCGTGCATTTGGTTGGCGCGTTGGAAGGTTTCAGACATGCCGAAACCAGAGATCGTTTGGTAAGTTTTGGTGAGGTCAACGGTTACGGTCGAAGCCTGCCGGGGTGTGAGAGTGTAGGCAAGCGATGTAGCTGCCAGCGCCAGGAGGAGAGTGAGGTGTGCCATGTCGGCGGTTGTGTTGAGGGAGTGTTTGTGTGGAACTCGAGGTATAGAACCGTGAACAACATTGTGGAATAGGTGTGATTTTGTGTGTGTCCGATGCTTCACTTTTTTTTCCAAGGCCAAGTCTTCGTAGTTGATGTTCAAACCTGTTTCCCATTATCCAAATTGCCCCTTGTTTACCGTCGGCAATAACCTGCCTCCCCACATTCTGATGACCTGGTTCCCCACAATATGGATGTAATCTGCACAACCTGGTACGGTTAACATGTGGTCCCCGCCAAGTGTTCCCCGGGTTGAAGGGATGCAGACGTATTTCGTGTGGTGGAAGATTGGTGGGCACATATTAAGTCGAGGTTGTCGAAGTCAGGACCGTGCAGGCGGAGTAACTTGGAAATACATCACAGTAGAGGTGTAGTTGCTCCACTAGTACCCATAGTTGAAACTCTAGGGCTGAAGTTCCAGTTAGTGGGAATATTATAAGATCCGGCAAAATTGTTTTGTATGAACCAATAGAGACAACCAGTGCAGTGCTTGTTTGGAGTTGCTAAGTTCTATAGTATTAGTTAATAGGTTTGAGAGTCAAGGCGGAAGGTTCATGGGACAATAAGAGAGGAACAAGAAGGTAAGGAACATGATGAATATTGGTATGACTACCGGGTATCGTATTGTATTTGGACCTACTTAAAACCGATCCTTCTCCATGCGAAATATGCCCTGAACGCTAAAGCCAATATATACAACTATTTCATCCCACCACCATCGTTGCCGAACGATAATTCCAGTCTGGGATAAGAACTCATGTATCAACTTCCTTCGCGAAGCCATGTCGTCCTCGAGCAATGACATCTCCAAGATTCAGGTCTGCCGCCTTGCCTCGCACCCCTGTCATGAAGCGCCGGCCTCCATCCGTGTTCTTTTTGTGCCTCTCCTCTTCGGCGGCATCTTCTATCTGACGGAGGCGCACCCGTTCGGCTCGCTGCTCTTCAAGTGAGGAAGCGGCTGACTGCATTTTTGCAAGCTTCTCTGCAGCAGTTTCAATAGGTTCTGTATTTGTGGCCGGAGGAGAGCGGGGTCGGCGGGGAAGATCCTCATTAGAGTACTGGCGACGAGACTTATGGTCACTTGAAGAGCGACGATGTGATTCCTCATGCTTTGATGGCGAGCGGGAAATCTGCCGTGTGTCCAAGGGGCGGCGCGGTGGTGTACGGTCTCGACGGCGAAAGTTGTCTGTCTCGTCGCGATCATCTCGTCTGCGTGGAGACCGCGACCGTCTGCGATACTCGTCCCGGCCACTCTTGCGATATGGAGAACGCGAACGCCGGCGATAGTCGTCTCGGTCATCTCGTCGATGCTTCCGGTCCCGTCTGTCTCGCTCATCGGAGTCTCTAGAACGTGATCGATCGCGTCGGCTGTGATGGTGACGGTGGTGGCGATGACGATGTTCTTTCGAATCTTGTCCCCTCTTCGGCTTCTCCTCCTGAAGCGCTTTCTTCTGCGCGGCCTTCATTGCTTTGACCTGCAGTTCGAGTTTTCGTTGCTGGATAGCAAGCAATGGGTCCAGGAGGACCTTCTTCTGGGTGTCACGGGCCGTGTTCGCGTTGGAATTAGTGGCCATGTCAACACCGACCGCCGCACCTTTGGCGAGAGCCTGCGTTTCCTTGTCTTTGAGCAGGTTGGCGATGCTGCGCTTGCCGAGGAGATAGCCTTCTCGCTCTTCTGTGACACCCTGGCCGTCGCCGCTGGGTCCGCTGTACATCCAGTCGACTCGCTTCTGGACCTTTCGACCGCCCGCTGCTTCTTGTAGCTTCGCGAGTTGTTCCATCGCAGCTTCTTCCTCAATCTCTTTCTTGCGCTTGTCGATAAGTTTGCGCTCGTTGAGAGCTTTTTGCTGGCTCTCCCAGACCTTGGTTTGATTTTTCAGAAGGCCGGGGTGCCATGATTTTTTGAGATTTAGGTCACCACCCATGATGGCGACACAGATTTGTGAAGGGTGGTTACGAGTTTGTGCTAGAAGTGGTGAACTCGGTAGATTTTAGGCTCGCCTGAGGTCTCGTTGATGGGGGGAGGGTGCTTTGGGTGATGGCGACGGAGGGCTATTCGGAAAGTTAGAGGTTGGTGTTGAGTGTTTCGGTGATGGAGAACAGACGTTCCAGCACCTACCCGCCACTGACCTATTATAGCCTCTGCCAAGACCATCACGATTTAGCCCCACTTAAACTTTCTAAGACGCTTTCTAAATTTGAAAACACTCAGTAAATCGCGTTCCACAACAACACGCACAATGACTACCCGAAAACGAAACGAATGGTTGGAAGCAGAGGAGAGCGATGAGGAGAAAGGCTATGACTCTGAAGATGAGAGCCGGGCGCGCATGCTACCATCCTCGAAGCGCCAAAAGATCGAGCACGATTCTGCAGATGAAGATGAGAAAGACATCGAGGAGGAATTCGAAAACCCAGAGGAAGGGGAAACCGATAGGAAAGATAAGGCTCAAAATATCGTGGAATACACCAAACCTAAAAAGGCGCACTCTCAGGATGACTCCAGCCTGCGCGAACTTGCCCGCCTCGAAGCCCTTGTTTCCGGCCTTCCTACTGCTTTACAACCCAAAACCTCTCTGACAGCGCCCCTCCCACTACCCCACTCAACTAAAAAAGATCGCTCTGGCATAATCTACCTCTCCCGATGCCCGCCCTTCATGAAACCTGCAGTTCTACGATCTCTCCTCACGCCCTACGGCACCATCGGGCGCATCTTCCTCACTCCGGAATCTACAACATCGCGTTCCAGTCGTCTAAAATCTGGAGGCACAAGGCGCAAATTGTTCCTGGACGGCTGGGTAGAATTCATATCGAAGAAGGACGCAAAATTTGTTGCAGAGAATCTAAATGCCCAAACCATGGGTGGGAAGAAGCGAGGCCGCTGGCATGACGAAGTGTGGAATATTAAATATTTGAGTGGAATAAAGTGGACACATCTCGTGGAGCAAATTCAAAATGAGAATGCGGAGCGTGCCGCAAGACTGAGAACCGAAATTGCAAAAGGACGGGGCGAGAATCAGAGGTTCCTCGAGAACGTAGAGAGGGGAAAGATGATTGACGGGATTAAGGAGAAGAGGAAGAAGAAGGAGGGTGATGGAGACGGGGAAGTTGGACAGAAAGCCAGCGTTAGGGAAGAGAAAGAGTGGGAAAAGCGGCCAAGGAGAGAATTCAAACAGAATGAGGTTAGACACAAGGCAGCGAAGAAGCCTGAGCCTGGACAGGATGTGAACCGGGTTTTGGGCTCGTTATTCTAAAGAATTCATCTCCATACATCATCTTCTCTTCAGCCTCGGCGGCTACATGCAACATCTCCGAGGCTTCAATTGTACACTTTCCTCCTTTCATGAACAAAGTGAAATCAACGTTATGGAGCGAATATTCATCGTTCAAGATGCAAGATACAGTATATTCAGTACCAAGTCACAAGTAATGTTTCCATCCCAATACCTAGTAAATACTCATAAACGCCGTCCATACACCGGGGTATAATGCTATTGTCATAGTCCTCAAATCGCCGTACCCCGCTCGAACGATTCGCGGATTTCTGACGTGTATTTGTTGTAGAAACGAGCAAGCTTCTCGTTGAACTGTTTGTTCTGTAGATATTGTTAGCACATAGCCGATCATCGATCTAAAAGATGAACACACCTTCTGGTTTATGTATGTAACATCTCCCATCTCATCCGTATCATCCATGCCTCTCGCAGCCCTCGCCTTCAGTCTTGCCCTCTCACCCTTGTCCAAATCGCCAACCAGTCTATCGACTGCCTCCTTCGTCGGTTTATGATCGCAGTTATAATTCTCATCGGCGGGTGTATTAATTCTTCCCAGCTTATCCACCGTGAACACATCTCCCTCCTCTGTCTCCACCAACTCTAGCAGTCCTTGCTGCACTTGCCGCTGCAGCGTTTCTGCCTTTTTCGCCGCATATTCATCCTTATCGACCTTTGTCATCTGGCGAATTTGCCTTTTGTACACCTTATTCGCCTCTCCTCTGAAATCAGAAAATGCCACAGCGTCCCGATTCCTACTCTTCTTATTGACGCGTTTATCCCATTTTTCGCTCTCCTCAACTGTGTAATCCCAGTTGCGCTTACGCTCGAAGTCGGGGTCCTCGGATTTTAAGAGTTTGTAGGCTGCTTTATCGGAGGCAGTACGCAGAGTGGCGAGTTTGGCCATACGAGACTCTCGGTCTTGCGCGTCACGGACTTCTTTTTCTGTTGCTTTGCGGCCTGTTTCCTTTTGGGATTGGAGGGCTTTAAAGCGGGCCATGCGTGCTGCGAGAGCGGCCTTGGGGTCCTTTGATGTGGAAGGGTTGGTATCAGCGGAGGAGGCCTCAATGACTACAGAGCCTGAATCCATCATGGGGGATGCAGATTCTGAGATTTTCTCTCCGGGTTTTGAGGTATCGGCCATAATTCTGTGTTTTGTTTGGTGTTGCAAGGTGTTTGATGAACTGGAGAAAAGTCCCATAACCGTGGTTGCTATGCCAAGACTCTGGCGCCAACCTTAAAATTGTCCCCATGTGATACGCCTTCCTCGCCATTTTCACACATCATATTTGCATCCCCATTTGGGGCTAAAGGTTCAAGTACCCATCTGCTCATGAGAATTTCTCCCTAGTCACCTGGTTTCAATGACAGATGATAATGATGATACCTCTTCCTCAGAGGAATGCGCCTAATATCATGGCATCAACAGGATCAGAAGCTACAACTTTCTTATAACATGACAATGTCTTATAATGGAACAATGCCCTCTAAGCGATGAAGAACTAAATTTGCTGCTTTTTCGACATATTATTATAGCTTCTCAAGCCATAATACATCTATAGTCCTCTTCTCGGGATCCTATATCAATTTTGGAAGCTTGTACACATATATATACCACAATTTCCTAAAAAGATTCAAACTCTGTTTTATAGTCATGGATTTTACCAATAAGTCAATTTCAAAGTTGAACATAATTAAATAGAATTGAAAATAAGAAGAACCAGCCTCATCCTATAATTGGAGAAGCAGAAGAATATGTCCGACAGGAACATGAAGACAAAGTAGATTGTGTATTTTCAGGAAGGCACCATGGAATATCTACCAACATTTGCATATTATAGCTACGGAGTTGCTACGATAGGTGGGGTGGAAAGTGCACACCTGTTTCTGGGAATTCTAAGTATCTGACATGTTATTAGTCAAATTTCCATTGAGATTCATTGTGTTTATAGGAGTATTTTTACTTAATTCTCGGGATTACCTAAAGGAATAAGATAGCTTCTATCTGCTGATTTTATATGGGCTTTACTACCCTTTTTGTCCTGTTCCTGCGAGTGGCTATTCATGTCTATAGTCGGTCTGGATCCGCGTCTTTGAACTCGCTCCCGATTCCGACTTCATCAATCCACACTTGCCTAAACCCCTGTGACCCCTTCATCTCGTGATCATCGTGCCACCCATTTGCGTATAATCCGACCCTAAAGCTAAACTCGCGGCCATCATCTAACAGTGTGGTCGGGATACCCAACTGATCTGGCAGGACCTTGGTTCCATTCACCCAAGTCTTGAAGTATCCTGTATCGTCCGATTTCCAGCTAATCTGAAACGTCAGACGATACCATACACCTCCATCGATATCCGTTTTGAGCACAAATTCTCGAGTTTTCTGGCAATTCTTTCCACCGCTACAGTCTCCTTTGTTGCCTTCTGGTGGGCATGGTTTCCCTGGAAGAAGTTGTCCGGTCTTGATACGGCTGTACAATGTCCTACCGCGGAGGTACACCATACTCGTCGGACTCCAGTCGTCACATCCCGTGTCAGTGAAATCTGCAATCCACTGTGCGATGTTGTACGTCTGAGGTGGATCGAACTCCCAACTATCAGACAATCGAAATGCAAAACCGTAGAATTTGGTATCACCGCGGTGGTATCCGTTATTATAGACGTATTCAGAATGGTACCGCCCCTCATAACCTGGTACGTAGGTCTGGGTTACTTTGAGTCCAGTGTCGCCGCGATATTTGACGTTGGTAACTTCTTGTTTCGTGCCCTGTTTTTCTGGCTTGACATCGACCCAGCCAGATGTAGTACCGTGGTTTGCAAATTCCGGTACGGCGAGGGATGTTGGGAGGAAGAGGAGGAGCCCAAAGGCTGCGGTTAGAGTTTGAACGAGCATGTTTCAAGGCAAGAAGATAACTAGGTTAAACCCACTTTCCAATTTTTTGGACCCCGATTAAAGGTCAATGTCTGATTGATGCTTCTACTCTCTGTCGTCCACAGCGGCCTTTTTATATCCTCCCTTCACTACTGTCTACTACCGGCTTCAATTTTAATCTCACCACACCCTGTTCGGGAGGCGTCTTTGTGGAACGCAAACTCCGTTCCCGTCATTCTTATTATACTTCCTCACCTACGGTGTTTCCATATCCCATCAGCAAATCGTTGAATAGTGATCGGTTATACGAGCTGAATGCCGACGCTAAACCTATTTTAGAAACATGAAGAGGTGAATAAGCATTACAGACAGGGTTGTGACCGGCAGGATGGGAAGAAATTGGGGTACGGATAGAGTTGGTAAGCAGGAGGTACGGAGAAATGGATAGGAATTACTTTGTGTGGAAGATGGTCGAAGGGTGGTGTCAATAGGCGGGAGATTTGCAGGCGTCAGCACGTGAGGAGTAGGTAGCGAGTCTAAACAATTTCGAGTTTTATTGAGAGAACCTAAGTTCTATGTATTTTATGTTCCGCTGGGTTGGTTTAGTAGCCTTGGGGTCTAGGATTTGATTGCCAAAATTCCGTAAGGGGAGTGGTGGTGGAATAGTTGTGACAGTCGCTAAAATGATCTTGGTAGCATATGTGGCACCACCATTACTCTAGATCGAGGTTGAAGTTACCGCTATCATTTTGTGAAGATTTTTTTCAACCCCTTTTAATTAAATTTTCAAAACGGAACCGTAGGGGAAAAAAGGGGATATATATGTATAGTAATCTTTGCATTCCCGGTCAAGAACTGCAACATCATTGCCTATTGTTTAATCAATGCATGTTTGCAGCGATAATTCCAAAAAAAGAGGCATATACAAATGTTGACGTGCGTGGGTGCTCTTCGCCTGCACATGTAAGGAGGTTTTGCTTAAGCATCACAAAATTTAACTGAATGACATGCAGAGATGCACTGCTGTACTGTTTCACGTTTACTTAGTACAAGTTTATGCTTCCAATCGGTTGAGTGACTTTTCTATCTTCCAGTGCCTCCGCAAAGCTCACAATCCGAATATAAAACCCCGGCGTTAGTAGGGTATTTCCTAGTCTAACCTATCACTATTATATATATACAGTTTTCCCTCCTACCACACACATCTTCTCTAAATCGTTTTCCCACCAATTTCTCAAACACAATATGACAGCAACCCCGCCTTTCCAAAAACACCCTCTCTCAAATCAAGATTCCGTCAAAGCCACTGTCGAAAATTAGATGCGTTTGAGGTCACATTTGTGATAAGATGCCAGTGTATTCCTCTAAGCAATTATTCTCGAACAATGAAATTTCAAAGGTATGAGGCTGACGAAACGTTAGTATTGCACCTAGCTATGTTGAAGAATGCATCTTGAGAAGCGGATGGTATATTATGGGATTTGAAAGGAGTTAAATCTCATGAATGTGAAATGATGCTAAGGCGCGAGTATCGATTGGTGTAGGAACCGAACAAGTGTCTCCTGAGTAACTACATCTATATAAATGGAGCTTGGCTGAAAGATGAAGTGGGGAATCACGAGAAACGAAACACATCTATCCTGAGGAAGTTGATCGCTTCGTTGACGGAATTTGGTCTATGTGTCGACCTGGCCGATAGGCTTTCCGTCCAAGATTATTTCCGCGACGGCCTCGCAAGAGAGGTAGATCCGATGAACGATGTTGGACGGGTAAGCACCATAGTTACTGACTGCTAGGCGTTCGAGATCTTCACCGCCAATATAGGTGCCCGTGACAAGATCTGTAAAGGCGGTACCATATTGTGTAATTACCTTCCTCAATACGTTGACCCGTTTTGAAAGCTATTGGAGACTGTCGAAGCCCAGAGGTCTAGTAGCAATCTCGTCTTAGCCTCAATTACGGCCGGTATAGTGGTGAGAGAAGTATCTTCAGTGCAGGCATGAATCATGGTGTATAGTCTGACACTGTTGAAAACGCTATTTGCATCTGGTAGCCGTTGCGAGGCTCGGAATTCGTAGCTGAAATCGATCCGCTGCTTGATAGTTGCGTCATTGAAAGTGCTGACAGTGTTAAACCCTTTGTAGACATTTCTATGCTGTGATATTTGACGTTACAGCCGTAGACGGGACGGTAAAAGCAGAGATGCACGTATTAGCGAGTCGAAGTGAACGTTAAGTGCTTGAACAAGGATTATTTCAGCACGGAAATTGGCGGCTTTGAGGAAGCTTCCGGTCAAAATCTCTGGAACCCGAACGAATAACATTTACCTCTATGTGTTCCTAAATTAATTTCTGATAGCATCAGATTACCCTCGACGAATGGTTGTTGCTCTCCAGTCTTACTAATCGTTATACTAGAAGCCATATATATAGTGCCGCTCCCGAATAGTGGAAAGTTCGTCTCCATTGGGCAAGTCTCTATTACCTACTTTTAGTAAAGATCTTAGGCATATTCCCGGTTTTACGGCCAAGTTGGATGTTTGCTGAAGTAGTGTCACCCTTGATGATGTAGCAAGGTCACCTCATTATCAAGGTTTCCTCCAGTGAACCTCTCCATCATTTTGTTTATCCTTATCTGTTGCCATCACCCTCACCTTTATATTCCACGAAATCTTCGAACTCACAATCCAAATTGTGTCACATTACTAATCTATCGTCTCCCTCATACCACCCAGGGAGTCTCACTGTATCCCGAACAGGAACTATCCATGTCCTGCATGTACCTATCCATCCTCTCCACCATCCACCCCGATTGAACAATCTCTTGATCTCCCTCCTGGGGCTTAGGGATTTCGGATGACGTCCCGAAGTTAACACATTTCCCAGCTGCGTTCGAGTATTCTACACACTTCGACCTAGCACTGTACCCTTGTCTCACTTCATCCGAAACAGAGCACTTCCCACGAGAATACGAGAACTGTAAGCACTTGATGTTAATGTCACATACGGCCCTACAGCTCTCAAAGGATTTGTGTGCTTCTCTTTCGGGGACAGATAGGAGCTGTTGATCACCGGCCGACATCTGTGATAAAGAGCTGGCGCTATATTCTTTCCCCATTGAGAGGTTGTCCCAGTCGTTTATCCTCTCTGACAACTGAGGAAAAATAAACTCCCGAAAGACATCGCTGTGTCGCAGCGTCCGTCTTTTCTCCAGGTTCCACTGTTGCTCGAAATTCCAGAGCTCGCGTATCTCCTCTGATTGCATATGGTGAAACGTAATTGGCGCAAAGCACCACGGCTGTCTCCCAATCTTCGTGATATTATGGTCAAGAGACGATAATGGGTCACCTTGAAAATGGGGAAATGCCCAGAAAAGATCTACACTAACGTCATGCAATGCTTTTCCTAGTACCATGTCTCCAGCCCATTGCTTAATAGTATACTGGATATATTCATCCTCCTTTTCCTTCCAATGTTCCACCACCTTTTGAACAGCAGCTTTTGACAGGACGAAGCCAGACCCGCCATGGGCGAATAGCACGTCGCTAATATACATGTGTTTCCCAATGTAGTAAGGCGTGTTTGGGTCAAATTTAGAGAGATATGCCACTAGATTTGGCCATGACAGATACGTATCAAGCTCTATGAAGACAAACCACTCAGCATCTGGTTGGTGGCGAAAGGCCTGTTCCACCATAGGTAGAAATTTAAATTTGTCAAGCTTCCAACCGAGATTTTCGGGCGATCCAGCCGGCCCGCTTCCAAGGTGTACTTTGGTAGTTAGACCTTCCCTTCCGTTTGCGTGGAGATATTTGTAGTGTTGGAACTCGGACAGGGTGTCCATCAGGGTGCTGTTTGTGGTTTTAAAGACGTCTTGGATTCGGAAGCCTTGTACATTTTCCTCGTAGTCGGAGAATATGACGTGGTTAGGGACACACCGTAGCGTCGTATCGAAGTGAACAGGGAGCTTCTGAAGTGCTTCGGTGGCGCCGGTTCGAAGGATTAACAGTAAGTTATTTGGAGTCGAAGATGGAGGGCAGTGTGGAAGATGATCTGACTTTTGTGCCCGTATGGGACGGGGTGAGACTGCTCTTGAGTATAAATAATGTATAACGAAAATGCACGCGCAAAGAACAAGAAGCACATTGCGCTTTCGTCGTCGAGATGCAGTGCTAGAATATTGCTGGCATCGCTGTACATACCCTTTCGGGTACTCTGTTGTAGGAAGCATTTGAAAAAAAGAATGAAACTTGAGGGAAGATATGGAGAAAACGTAAATACTATTGAGCATACTTGGGAGAAGCATAAGTAGTATCAAATGAGCAGACGTTGCGGCACAGTTCTAAACGCCGAGTTTCGTACGCGCTGCGGCATAGAACAGTCAGGGAAATGCTCTCGCTTGTCTAATTACCCGGGGCATGGATTTGAGTCTGAGAGTCATTACCAAACTGAAATAGAAGTCCTTTAAACGTCAGTTCTTTCAAAAGGGTGGGCAGATTTTGGTCTCTGGGGTCGGATATAAGAGTTGTAAAATTTCTATGTGTCTCTGACTCAACATTTGTGGCATCTTCACCTTCCAAACAAGCAGAAATCTTGGACAGAATGATTTGAATTACACATTGTTTCGAAAGCCGTACCGCGGGAGACATGCAGCCAGATAAATAGGCGCGCCAAAATTCGGAATGTGGGCGAATGAAAAGGAGGCCGCATATCGATCGTCCAATCAGAGCTCTTACCTTAGTGCTCCTGGTGGAATCCGTTTTCGCCGATTGTCAAAGTCCCCATATTCTGAAGGTGGCACAGTCGACCAATTTTGAATGTGAATGTTGGGTTGTATTCAAGTCTGCTCGATGGACGCCACCTTGTTAACAAAATTTCTCGCCATCTCGAGATGCAGCACCTTTTTCCTGCACTCATTCACGTTAGTTCCCTTTTCAGCCTCCAATCAAGGAATGACTCTAAGGGTAGCATCTACCCTAACCCTGCTGATACAGCAGATGGCTTTTTTTTTTCTTTTCCAAGGACGTTCCCTCTTCCATTCCGAGAACGCTGCTCCATCAACGTATCCTGGACTACCCCATTATCAAGCACCAACCTCTACTTTTACCAAAGGGGGAAAGTGGCTAATTCGGTTCACATAGCGAGTATGTACTTGGAGAGTGCAACCCCCCAAAATAGAGCAGATTAACTAATGTGGAATAGCGAATCTAGCAGTGACTTGGTATCAATGGGAGGTCGCCACTACAGAGACCAACCTCACAGAACCTTTTGTCTTCAGTGTCGTTAATGCTCACGGTTCAGAGGAAGCGAAGAGCCGCGGCTTCTGGAGCATGAGTTACTAAATCACGAGGAATATCGAGAATGTAGAAGTATCCCTTAGTACATCTTCGACTGTAACGGCCACTGTGGTGCTCCCTTCGGCCTCCCCAACGTCCATTAGATCCATTTCAGCCTCACTGTCACTGACCACGATGCTCTCAATTTCAGCCACGGATGGAACACATTCGGAAGCAACACAATCCTCTCTGCCGCTCACCAATGAACAAAACCGGGGAGGTAATAGGAACAACACCACTATCGGAAGAGCCGTCGGGCTGAGCATATTTTTTATCAGCATAATCGTAGGAGTTGTATTTTTTTTCAAATGAAGGCGCAGTACTGCAGGCACAGGCCACACACCGCAACCTGTTGCTATTGTAAAGTTCGATTCTGGTCATCCAGACTCTGTCGCACTCCATGAGGCCTATGTACCACCCTATGAGTTACAAAGCAGTCAATCTTACCACGAGCTTTCTGCAGAAATGGCATCGTTATCACAGCGATGAAAAGTCAATGTTTGTTATCTATTGCCCGGTCAAGACCAAGATACCACATGGGAAATGCCCAAAATAGCGAATTGAATCTGTTTGAATAGGTAGAATCTTTACCGCTAGGATGTCTGAGGGCATTGGTTCACATCAATCACACTTTGTTTCGGGGCTTTGGATCGTGCAACTAGATCAAGGTTCACTCCAACCATCAAGCAATAAATTATGTCGTCACTAAGGACTTCACGCAAATAAAGGTTTAGATAGATGGTTCTATCGGGTCGAAAAGCTGAACTGTCAATGAGACGGTACCTGTGCGTGAAGCGGTTATGCCCAAACATCTTATCCCCACTCCACGTGGATAACAAGTGCAAATTGATATCCTAAAGATATTGAGGCTTTGCAGGTAATGATAGCCAGAGGCGTGTAGGAGATGAGGGCACCCGCCCGCCCTGCCCTAGGCGGGTGCAAAAGAATTCCTAATACACTCCTTACCTGCCCTCCCTATAAAACCTACTAGTCCTGTCTTCTCCCTCCTTCAACACCTGCTCCACCGCAAAATCATCCCTTCTGACTAGTTTTACTCTAAAGTCCCGTGGAATGGCCACTAACGCTGTCTTGACGGAATTGTACTCTACATAGTCTGTATTGGGCGGCTCATCAACAGAGGCTTCGATCTTATATAGGGAGAGGATGCGGAATAAGGCACTGTAGATGAGTTTTGAGGCAATGATAGAGCCAGGGCAGGAGCGGGAGCCGGCTCCAAAGGAGTCTAATTGAGAGTTAAGGTCAGAGAAGCAAAAGATGGAGGACGGAGGCGAATGTGCATATGTGTGAATGGGTAAGGGGGGATTCGTACGGTGCGGAAGACCCGAGGTGTCTTTCTCGGCGTAGTTTTCATCATGTTTAACAAGCCAGCGCTCGGGGTTAAACCTCGCAGCATCCGGTCCAAAGTGATCGACATCTTTGTTCTGTATTAGAAAGGGCGTACGGAGTAGAAGGGAGATGAATATACCATGATTCGCCGCTTGTGCATTAATCAACACCATTGTACCCCTAGGAATGACCGCACCCTCCCACTGTACTTCGCTTACCGTCTTTCGCGGTAGACTCATGCTAGACACAGTATAATATCGACCTGCCTCCTTCACAATAGCGTTCAGGTATGGAACATCTTCCTTTTCGAAACTGTCGCTCCACGCATTTCCTAGACTACCTCCATAATGCGCTTTGATATCCTCATACGCTCTATCTTGGAACTTCTGTCCCTCGGGTGTAGAAAGGGAACCGATGCATGATACTAGTGTTCCGGGAATAGTTTCAAAGCCGCCAGAGACGAGGGACAGACAAATTGATCCTACTTCTACACCTGTGAGGCGTGTTTCTTGATCTTTAAGGATGGCGGCGCTGATGCATGGTTTGTCGGTTCCGTTTTTGATCATCTCGCGTACTTTATTCAACAACAAATCCAAATATTTATCTCTTCGATCCCTGAGTTGTTTACTCCTTGCACTCTTTTCGTTATTCGGCAGATATCTTAGCAGGGGAATATAGTCCTGATAATTCTCAGACGCAGATCGAAGGAGTGAAATCGCGGAACCGACGTATAAGATCTCTCGAAGGAGTGTGTCGTATACTTCATCCATCCGAATCCCATAGCAAAGTGTGAGGGTAGTGTTGAGTGCATACCGCTGGATATAGGGTCGAACACTAATCTCTACATTCTCATTCGAACTATCGCGATGCATATCGCGCACAATACAATAGCTCTCTAAATCGAACATCTCAACATAATTTTTCATCATAGCCTTACTCAATGTGGTACTCGCGGCTTTTCTTTTGTTTCTGCAACTCTCGTCCCATGGTGAGCTTCCAATAGTAAAGCCCTGAGTCGAGCTGATGACGCCATGGAAGGTGTATAAAGTCGGTCGATCAATGAGAGCTTGTGAGTTCTTGAGAAGGATTTTCTTGCAGTCGCCAAAGGAGTTTACGACTACAGCGCGCGTGTTTCCGAGCCGAATTTGGAAGACGGAGTTTCCGTACTTTCTCCACCATTTTTCACATACGGTTGCGTGATCTTCGCCCAGTTGAAGGAGATGGCCGGCTATCGGGAGGGCGCCAGGTATCTCGGGTAAGTTGTGGATATAAGGGATGTCCGTTCGGATTGCGAGCTTAGATGGGTCAGTTGGGTTGTATGTGCCGGGCAATAAAAAGTAGACCTTATAGATAAACGTCACAGCTGCTACCATGGCCAATAAGACGGTTACATAACCTAGAGGGGCTTCCTGCACTCCCTGTACCCATGTTGGCGGAATCATGTTCATGATCTAAGAAATTTTGAGACAGATGTTTTCACTTGGTCGCAAAAGAGAAAGGCGAGTAGCAGAAGGATATTGATAAACACGAAACTTGCGATATCTTACTTACTTTTCAACGAGAAAGTGGGCAATTCGCGAGTACGTCCAGTCGCATGCAATTACTACAAGGAGTGAGGTGAGGTGGGGCAGAGATCGGAGGAAAGCGCCCCTCATTCTTATCGTAGTACTTTGTGAAGCTTATCTCATGAGCTCCCACTCTTCGGCGCAGTTTCGAATCTTTCCTCCACTACTAGAATGCCAAGTTTGGGGGTAGGTCTATGATGGTAGTGCAAAGGGGAAAGTCTCTAGTGGGAAGGGCTAGTCTGAAGATCTAGTAATAGCCAGAAGATTAACATTTCTATTACATGCCGGGGCTTGTAGTTTATATAAGAACTGGTTTTGCTCTTCACTTTCGCCAAACCCATCGTCCGTCTCGGCTTCCGAATTCGGTTTTAGAGAACGATATCTGGGTGAAAACCGTCACAGCGCCTACAGGAGAATGACAGTAGTAAATTTTGTGTTAGTGGATCAATTCAATAGCTACCACTTTTCATCCGTTGTGACGGTAATCAACTGCTAGAGAAAGACTTAACGTAAAGTTTAAATTAACAGGACAACAGTACGCCATGGTCGCCAATATTGGTACACTTCATTACAAAGTCACCCATCATGTCTATTTCTCTACACATGATACGAGAGAGGTTTGGAGGGGCACTAAGGAACTGCAAACCTCTTCCCCTAACGTGCTTGGGAATCGCCACAATACATCCTTACCACCTAATGTCTCTTACGACCCTACAGGTACAAATGAAAGTGCAGAAATTATACGAGGCAAACCTCGGCATAGTGAAAACACAGTGGGAGTGCTCGATCTCAGGTTTCAAGGTCACCCCTGGTAGGTAAGACCCAACGAAATGACGTGTTCATGCCTCTCCTTTTCTGAACAACAACCATGAATTAGTTTCCAGGGTGCCCATGGTAACTCTAGAATTAAAACGACTGACTTCGTTCATCGTCTATCTTCAATTTCAGCCTTGTCTGGATAAGAATATTTGAAATAATATCAAAACGCGTGAGGGAGCAACCTCTGTGGAAGACAGGAACAACACTCTGAACATCAGGAAGAACTGGTTGTTGGAGAAGCACCAAATCAACTTGAAGCAATCACGATGACGATCCGTCTCGAGGTCCAAAGGTACCGACCCACATTGCATACCACCATGCCCATGTCAAACACCCTACTCGCCCTCGTCGCGCGAACAGCACATCGCAAATCTCCTTCGCATGTGCAGAACAAGAAAGGCCATTTATAATTGTGGCCTCCCTCCTCTTTGGACTCTTCACGCGGAACTGGTTCCTCTCGCCCGTCACCTCACACTCGTTTTCTATTACACTCGCGAATGCTGTACATAATAAATAATCAACTTCACATTCCACCACATCCATAGCCTCATTTTTAAATGGCCAAAAAGTCAATCAGCATGGTCTCTCCCGATTCACGCGAGGGCTCACCCCTACCCACATCCTCGCCCCAACGTCCAGGAACTAGCGGCACTGAAATGCTCCTTACAACGGACCGTCGCACAGCCTCGGCCAAGTATCAGGCAGCACAACGCGCTGAGCAGTCCTACAAGGCCAAGAAACGCGCCGCGGGTGCAGCAGTGCATCGTGGAGATGCGAAATCCCATTTTAGACAGTCAGCATATCATCTAAAAGAAGGCACTAAGAGCTCATGGAAGATCATAGCCGCTGTGCCTTGGATGATTAGGGGGTGGAGAGAAAGCAAACTAGCGAAGAAAGAGAAGGCGGCAAGGGAGAGGGATTTAGAGAAAAAGAAGAAGTTGGAAGAGAGAATTGCTAGGCAGGCAGAGAAGGATGCGGAGAAGGAACGAGAAAGGGAAGAGGAAACCGAGGATGAGTCATGAGGGGGTTATGAAGAGGAAGAGATAACCGGAGAAGAAGATGGAGGGGGAGAGGAAGAGAGTGTGGGTAATTGAAGCAGCCTTTTGGTTTTGTTTTTGGCTTTTTGCGACACCACTAGGAAGCAGTATTTCTTTTGTTTAGATTTTGTGGTTTCTTCGTCTTCACTCTGACAGCTAACTGTCAATTTCATATGTCTTTGTCGTTTTGAGTATTGTGAGTGGATGCGGCTCTAGGAAATCTTGAAGGGGTTCCAGCAGGAAAACGTGTTTCCACCGAAGAAGAAGGACTATGGATTGAAACGAAACGAAACGACTTTCCTAGTACTGAGCTATTCTTCAGAACCTTTCATTTTAAGATATCCGGATCGAACAAACACTTCTCAATCATTAATTAGTAAGCGTAGAAAGATAGACAGGATTAGATAACCAGGTTAATGTCAGCTTTAGCTTGTCTGCTTCCTTTTCTATTCAAGGGAGATAACCAAACAGCAAACTCTATTGCAAACCTAGCGAGCTATCGTCATGGTATATTTCTCACTTTTTATTGTCAGCATGACTTCCAGGTCTGTATTTCTTGTTCAAACATCACGATGAAACTTGTGGAGCTACTATGGTACTAGAGGGCGCATGACAGCGCCTAAAACAACCCACTTAGTCATCACATCCACGAGCTTCCTCCTGCATCTTGCATCTTGCATCCATCCTTCATCCTCCGTACAAAATTCAGGAAGGTAACATCATACGCCCCTCTCACTCAAGACCCTGTGCCACAACCCAACAGCTCGCCATGAACAATCCACTGGGGCGTCGGAAGCAAGGATTGGGGCCCTGTGCAATTTACCCTAATGAAAGCGCCCGCCTCCAACCACTCATAACCTTGCAACTGCAACATCAGTGAATACCAAGCCCGCACCTCGCTACACATCACCAAGTCACATGTGCAGGAACCTCTTCCCCAGTTTTCGCCTCGCTCCTCCTTGCGCTTCCATTTGATGTCGTGCACTGCGTGACCATGTAGCCTTCTTTATTGGAGGAGAGGTGGCGCCCCTAGTTTTCTAGACCTACCGGTATGGTGGTCGGGTGGTTGGGCCCCCAACCAGGTAGTTAAACGCAACAGAGATGGTAGGTGATAGGATAGGTAAGTGTAGATTGCGTCAAGCCATAAAGTAGGATGCCGCAGTTGCTTTTTGTCGTGCTCTCTTTCTCCGGTGTTTTTCTTCACCCTCTCCCTTCTTTGCTGTTCACTTGTTCACTTGTTACACCTTCCCTTCGAAATATCATAGAAGAGGGTCAACATGGGCAACACTCCTAGCACTGCGGTGTCGAAATGCCTAACTAGCGCAGTCGGCGGCCAAACCAAGCTCCTAGCTTTCAAAGAGACCCCGCTGTACGAACTCAACCACGTCAAACCTTACAATCTAGATATCAAGATCACCCCAACTGCCGTTACATATCCGCAAACTGCGGACCATGTAGCGGCGATTGTAAAGTGCGCAGTCGACAACAAGCTCAAAGTGCAGCCGAGATGTGGGGGTCACTCATATGCAAATTATGGTAACAGATGGTTTTTCGGGTTTTCTTGAAGCACTGTTTCTAATAGAAAGGCAGGTATCGGAGGCGCAGACAATGCCATAGTAGTCGACCTGAAAAACTTCCAGCAATTCAACATGGACACCAAGACCTGGCAAGCGACCATTGGCGGTGGTACCCTCCTCCGCGATGTCACCAAACGACTACACGAGAACGGCAAAAGGGCAATGGCACATGGGACCTGTCCACAAGTTGGTATTGGCGGACATGCCACAATTGGTGGTCTGGGTCCTACATCACGCATGTGGGGATCAGCACTTGACCATGTTCAAGAAGTCCAGGTAGTTTTGGCGAATTCCTCAATTGTTCGTGCTTCAGAACAGCAGAATAGCGACATTTTTTTCGCGCTTAAAGGTGCGGGTGCCTCGTATGGAATCATCACCGAGTTCAAAGTCCGCACCGAACCTGAGCCTGGAGAATCCGTCCTCTACTCCTACAGCATCATCGCCGGCAACGCTGCTACCAAAGCCACCGCATTCAAAAAATGGCAGGCACTCATCGCAGACCCTCTGCTATCGAGGAAATTCGCATCGCAGTTCATATTAACAGAACTCGGTGTTATAATATCCGGCACTTTCTTCGGTCCTCTATCTGAATACAACAGTCTCAACATTTCCTCCCGTCTACCTGACAAACATGAGTCTATCGTCGTGCTGAAGGACTGGTTGGGCGTCGTATCTCACTGGGCTGAAGATATTTTTCTTGAAATTGGCGGCGGGATACAGAGTAATTTCTACGCCAAATCGCTAGCATACACAGCCAATGATTTACTCTCCGAAAGTGCTATCGATAACCTCTTTTCCTATATCGAAAAAACGAATAAAGGCACACCGTTATGGTTCGTGATCTGGGACTTGGAGGGTGGAGCCACAAACGACATCGCGCCTGATGCTACCGCGTACGGGCATCGCAATGCTCTATTCTACCACCAATCTTACGCCGTCAATCTCTTTGGTCGTGTGGACGATACTATTAGGAATTTCCTAAACGGACTAAATAAGGTTGTTACAGATGCGTTGCCAAATCATACTCTTGGTGCCTACGCTGGGTATGTTGACCCAGCCCTAGGCCAAGGCGGACAGAAAGCATACTGGGGTGATAATCTGGACAGGTTAATGAGGATCAAGAGGGCCGTGGATCCTAATGATATCTTTCATAATCCGCAGAGTGTGCGGCCAGCGACATCATAGACCGAGCCAATGTGCTGTAGAAGACTTACTATTCATAATGCCTAATCCAAATTCATCTTCTCTAATATCAAAAACACGCACAATACCTCAGCAGCGAGGGCATACATGAGGTGCTTGTAACTATGGAGTTTGTTTAAGCTTTAGTGGCACTTTCTTTTTCGAGGAAGGGCGCGGTCAGCTGTTGAGCGAAGCGCATGATGGAGGCGCTTTTCGTACTACCCACCATTGATAGGCAGTGCTGAATGAAGGGACTATCACATGCCAACTTCTTCTCTTGTCTTTGTAAGTTGACTTGTTATCCAATAATGAATGGCCAGTGCCAGAAGACCGACAACGCTTCTCGAGAGCATCACCTTGTATGTATGAGAAGTAAAACAAACGAATACCCTGTGATCGATATATCAATTCTACTAGAGTGCTTCAAAGGAAGGGCCGAGGCTATCTCCTATGTTTAGAGCATAGGTGTGAAGATTTTCCCAAAACTCGTGGGGATTGCAAATGGGCCAATATCCGATTTTGATTACAGATTCTGAACTCAAAATTGATAGTCTTCTCAATGACACTCGCATGCTAATTTACATTGATGCTAACCTTGCCAATGTGCTGGCCCGATTGCAAATACTCATATGCTCTTATCACATCATCCCTATCGAACACAAACTCCTTCTCAACTGGGAGCCTCAATCCTCTCTCAGCGACAAACCTCACACAACCCTCAAGCAATTGCTTGGAACCAGTCTGGATTCCGCGAACGATGCAGCCAGCACCGAGAATAAGCTGCGCAACGTCCGGCATGTTGGTCTGTTCGGCACTAGACAGGAAACCGATGACGGAAATGAGGCCTCCACGCTTGACAGCTGCAATGCTTTGCTCAATAGTCCCCGAGCCCCCATTTTCGAAGACATTGTCGACGCCCCGGCCGCCGGTTATCTTCTTCGCTTCGACTCCCCAGTTAGGTGTCTGTGCATAGTTGATGGTGTGGTGAACGCCGAATTTCTCGCGGACGTACTTGAGCTTGGTGTCGCTGGAAGACGTGATGATTGTGGTTGCCCCCGCGGCTCTGGCTAGGATGAGGCCAGTGATGGAGACACCACCCGTGCCCTGAAATAGGACTGTATCTCCTGGTTTGAGAGGATTGTTTCCATACAACGCATTCCAAGCTGTAGTACCTGTACACACTAAACACGCCCATTCAGCGTAACTTTGAGGTGTCTCTTTTGGAATTTTCACGACGGCCGAAGCTGGGAGTGGGAGATATTGTCTTAGCACCCCATCAATGGGGCCACCCTGCGAATGATCCCAATCTCGTTGAGGACCATACTGATTACTGATATCGAAGGATGCAATAACTCGATCACCTTCTTGGAATCCTTCTACACCTTCTCCGATCTGAACAATGTCTCCTGCAGCATCGGAGCCGGGCACTAGGTTTGCCTTTGATAGAAAGGGGTATGTAGAGTTTGCAATGGCCACATCCCGGTAGTTAAGTGTGACACCACGAACTTTTATTAGTACCTCGTGCTTGCCAATCTGTGGGATAGGTTCTAGGTAGGCTTGAATATCGGAGGGGCCGTTAAATGCCTTTAAGCGGAGGACTGTATGGTTTGACATGGTCTGATGAGCAATATGATAAAGAATAATCAATTCCAAGGCTTACAGCTCATGAAACTCACATCAGTCCTACTTTAAGGTCGAGTAGGTGTGCCTACGCTTACAAATAGCATCTAGCCACCGAGATATGTCCGAACTCTGCTCGTACATAACATATCACCCCTACGAATAAAGAGATAAGCAGTAACTGTATTTGGATATGAACTGCTGTCAAATAAACTATTGGCCAACTCGTTTGCTGGACTCCTAAATCTGAGTAAGTGAACAAACCACTTCCCTGTTCATTATATGTAGGTAGATTCCTCCTAGGTATAGATTCCTCGTAGGAACAGAAAGAAGGTGAAACTAGTTGATAGAACTAATCTTTGAAATGCGCTATTGCTTATCGTATTTCTATGTCCAGCAGTTGATGACTAAATCTTGGAGTTGGATTGCCTAAATCAGTGTTTCTTTGGATTTAATACGTATTTCAACGTCAAAAGCAAATTGGCTAGGTGTCAAAGTTAAATCTATTTCTATCGAATATAAGGATTTTTATGAAAGGAAAATTACTCTTCTTGCCCTTTGCATGACCTTGTTTTACCCCTACAGCAATTTTATCTTCGAATGTAACAGACACGCAGCACGCTAGCCTTCTCAAAATCTAGGAATATTGACTATCAAGAGAATTCATACACCCCCTTTCCATCTCTCTTAACAGTTTAGCTCTTCACATAAATTTCCCAAAAAACCCCCTACTTGACAATAGCAAGATCAGTACTAAGGTCGATGGTGTAACAGATATCTTTGTATTATTGAAATGATTGGCAAGGTACGGTAGTCGGTATCGTTTTGAAAACGATATGTTACATTGTGCCCCGCCAAACACCTACAAAGAATGAGGGGAGGCCTACTGTTCCTCCTGTCAACTGTTTGTCTGCAAAGGAGAATACTCTCACTTTGAAGGCACAGTAGTTGGAAAAGGGGTTTATTGTGCATAGAAACTGATAGTTTCAAAATTAACGAAAAATAAATCAATGAAACCAGAGGTGATGAATAGTCGAAATCATACTATAAACAACAAGACCATTATCATGGAAATGTAGGTTCCCCACTCCTCTCACTATCGATAAGCCAGCCACATGGTCCGAGTGCCCAAAATTTCTCGATCACTATCTCGAACTCCAACTTTGACTAACAAACCCACCCCCCACATACACCACCGCCGCCACAATGATTCGGAAACAAGCCCGCGAACGACGTGACTACCTCTATCGCCGTGCTTTGACCCTACAGCAAGCCGAACTCGCATCCAAACGATCCGCGCTAAAATCCTCACTCGCAAGTGGAAAACCTCTCGACCCGTCAATCGCCAACGATGTCTCTTTGCGGCAAGACTACAAATACGACGAATCGCGTGCCGATCGCACTGCTGAGGAAGAATTAGGGCTTGATGATGAATACGCGCAATTATCTGGAGTGGTGGATCCTAGAGTGCTGGTTACGACCTCGAGGGATCCAAGTTCACGACTTGGCACATTCGCAAAAGAGATTCGCCTCCTGTTACCAACGAGTATACGATTGAATCGCGGAAACCTCGTTCTCCAAAATCTCGTCGGAAGTGCATTATCATCAGGCCTCTCCGACATCCTCCTCCTCCATGAACACCGTGGAACCCCCACCGCGCTTACCGTCTCGCATTTCCCGCATGGCCCGACTGCAAGCTTCAGTTTACACAACGTAGTCCTTAGAGCGGATATTCCGAACGCATCGCGTGGAACTGTCAGCGAGAGCTATCCACATTTAATTTTCGAAGGGTTTACTACCGAGCTGGGGAAGAGGGTGGTACAGATCTTGAAGCATTTATTTCCGCCGCGAGAACCGTCAACGAACAACGCAAAACAGCTGGGGAATCGTGTTATCACGTTTAAGAACATTGAAGACAATGTGGAGGTCAGACATCATGTTTTCGTTAAGACGGGGTATCAGACTGTGGAGTAAGTGGCTTAGCTCATTTGGTGCAATCTGAATGGAGATGCTGATCTTGATGATAGACTTGCTGAGGTTGGACCAAGAATGTCGATGCGACTTTTCGAGATTCGAGCCGGAACACTGGATAACAAGGATGGTGATGTGGAGTGGCATCTCAACCAATATACGAGAACGGCACGGAAGAAGGACTACCTTTGAGGCCTCGACATGCAATCTCCCTGTATAGTGGTATGTGGTGTTCGGGATAACGCATAGCTACGGACTCATCTTCTTTCCCCTTTCAGACAGGAAATAGGTGGTACTGGAAAGAACATGATGAGAAGGAAATTCGAGGGGTACAAGGACAGCCTGATTATATGCACAGTGTAAAACATGGCGCGAAGAGATTTGCAAATTGAGATGCTGATTGCATCATGATTTAGCCTTTTAGGATTGCTCGCTATATGTTATGGCGGCCGGGTGCTATCTCGGAAAGCCAAATAACTCAATATATACCCCAAAGTTCCGGTTGATAATCGTTGCAGGGGTGGTTCTTCGCATTGAGCTTCCTTTTCGGTCAAGCGAAGAGATAGCCTTTCAATACCGCCATCTTTCAACCTCACAGCTGTCTGTCGACCCCCTCTGAGCCAGCAGGCGTTGGATCTGTAATTGGTGGTGGTAATGATTAACAGCCAAATATACAACCAAATCTCAATCAACTTCAATAGCCTCGCCCTCCGGTTGCCTCTGGCCTTCTTTCTCCTTCGTCTTCAACGCTCCCTTGCTCTTAACTCGCCCTTCCCTCCTCCTCCTCTTCTCCCCTTCACTCTCCTTCGCCCTACTCTTTTCCACCTCCTCACTAAGTAAACTCCCGTCGATCTTCAACCCGCCCCTACCC
>JAAZQE010000368.1:0-28399 GCA_013620735.1 Clavariopsis aquatica | reverse complement strand
CTCCCCCTCCGCTGACCACGCAAGCCACCTTCCCCCCCGGAGGCGCATCTGTGCCTCATTCTGCCAAATTCACGGAGGAGGTATGGACCGAGACTTTTAAAGAGCCGAGTTGGGTGTTGCCAACAAAGACGAAGGATGGGCCACCACGTACCGGCTCCGTCTCTACGAAGCGACCCAAGCCCCCTGCTCGCAAGGCGTCGGTGGTGCCAAATGGATCTACCACTAGTGATGGGCAATCCGACAGCTCGCGATCAAGGTACCAAGCGTTTGCTGAAGATGCTGGGAACGCCGATGGTGATGGCGATGCAATGGATATTGACTCAAGCACTTCACCTATTCCAAAGCCGCAGCCCCTAGGCATGAGAGCCAAAACTGCACAAACACCACCGCGTAAGTCCCAAGCGAACGACGATACCAGCAAGACGCCGAGCGGACACGCCACTGCACCGTCTTCCGCCACTAAACGACGATTGTCGCCAGGTCTCAACGGAATAGCAGGCTTGGCTAACGTCGAGCCTTTTGTCGCACCGGCAGCCAGCAACCCGTTTAATGTAGAAGATCTCAAGACTACGCTTCCGTTCAAGTCGCAGGCGTCTGATGTTCATCCCACGAAGCCGAGTGCACCACAGGAACTGAAGTATCCTGACGTTCCTAGCGCGCCTGCTGTTCCGGTAGTTCTGGACGAACAGTCGACTCACTTGTATCTCAAGCATATGGAAGGATATGCGATTGCATTCATCAGATACAACAAGACCATGACGAACCACTTCGCGGCTCGACGTGCTGAAATGGACGATCTGGGCGCGGGCTTCACGCTCAAGCGCGGCGAGACGACCAAGAAAATCGGGTTTGCGAGCTATCTGCGGAAAATGAAGGAAGATGAAGGGGTACTGAAGACGTGGAATCTGGCGCAGGAAATGCACCTAAAGGCGCTGGAGGAGTGCGAGAAGGTGCGCAACAAGACTCTCAAAGTGTATGCTTTTGAAGATGTATAGGAACGTTTTCTTTTTCTTTTCTTCCCCCTCCATTGCCCGCCGTCTTGGACCCATGGATTGTAATCCTTGTATTGACGTGGTGTTGGCGGGGGATGGGTGATGGGTTTGCTACGTGTGAGCGCGAGTGGACCTAGGATGGTTGGTGATGCATAGAGCAGGGCGTTTGGCGCAAATGAAGATACCCAAGCTGGCCATCAGCATTTGGCTTACATGGCATTTTTATCTTGTGATTGGCTGGGACATGAATGTGTGGCTGCCTGTGTGGCCTGGAGGGGGCGCATTAGTCAGACGAGCCGGGATGGCGACCATGGGAATGCAGCTGGGGTGGCTTGTATATGTCATTTTGCGTCGAACTCCAGGGACGCATTGTCCTGATTCGATACCGCGACAGAGAGTGTTGTGAGAGGGACGAATGAACTGCCGTGTTACAGCTGTCAAACGCCTGTGACATCGATGGGACAGACAGTAGTCTACAACGGAATGCCTGGCCTTGGATTCCGCCCCCCCAGGACGCATGCCCCAGGCAGACAGGCCGCTTGTCTCTCTTTTTTTTCCCTTCCTCTACTGCGTCTGGGCAGAGGATGCAGGCTGGTCTTGGGACTTGTGTGGGCCGGGAATTGTCGTGTTGCGGGTAGATGACGCGCTCCGGCCAGCGCCCGTAGTATTGAGTGGGTGTGTGTGTGGTGCCCAATTTGCAACGGGAGATCGGGGGGCAGGAGGCTTGGATCGCGGGCCCGTGGCGTCGGGTTCGATGCTCGGCGCTTGCTTGGTGGAGGCCGGGCGTCTCCAAGTATAGTGCTGGTGAGTACAAGACAGGACAGGACAGGACAGGACAGGATATGCAGTACAGTATAGTAACAAGTCCAGTCCGGTCCAGCAGTGCTTGGGCCGTGGAGGCGAGGGGAAAGCCGAGTGCATCGTTGCATCTGCAAAGAAAGGCCGGCGGGTAGAGCGCAGCCCCCCGACTTGGCCCGGCGGAGCTGGCGTGAAGCCTAGTAGGAAGAGCAAGGGCTCTACAGTACTACCGGTTCCTACAATATGATAAGCAAGGCTTAATTATGCTACGGGTGGCGGACCAGGACAGGGGCCTGCTGCAAACGAAACGAGAAACGAGGGCTGAGAGAGAAAAGGCCATTATTGATGCAGCCACGCCGGTGCATCATGCCGCCTCACTCCCTCTGCCATTCTCCTTTCCTCCACCGCGCGCCAGTCCGCGCATGTCCACGCCCACATCCTCCGCCCTTACAGTATTCTTCCTGCTGAGCGCGCGCATGCCAGCCGCGGCATTCCTGGTGGTGTGACAAGGCCATTCCGCAACTTGCGACGACGTTTCCGGCGGGCCTACGTAACGCCTTGCAGCCACCACGTATCCCCCAGGCCCCTATGCGCATACACCTTGCGGCCTCCCGCGGACTCTCGCCCACAACCGCTTCGTCCTCCGCACGTTCGAATCTGCCATTCCGGCCTTGAACTCTTCGACCTAGCGTATCGCGGCATGGCGGGAGACATGGAGGTCATGCCCATGTCGCCGCGAGGCACACCGGCGCAACTGGGAGGTGCCGTACTGCTGTGGATTCGGTCCAGGAGGGGCAGAGCGCTAGCCATGAGTGCCGTGTTTATGCTCTTCTTTTTGGGTCTCGCGGGCATGCGACATTCCGAGGTGGGTGGTGGTTCTTTTTTTCTTTTTGGTTTGGTTTGCTTCCCTTGGGGGCAAAGTAGACGGATTGGGAGACAATGGTGTTGGGTTGAGAGAAGAAGAGACATATACCCATACACATACACATACACATACATAGAGAGAGAGAGAGAGAGAGAAAGAGAGAAAGAGAGATACAGACAAAAAGAAAAATGCTTACAGATACTGCAGACACTCTCCTCCAAATACCACTCCATATCTTCAAACTACCACCTCCCCTCATGGCGGCCGCACCTCCCCTCCATCATAACCTCGCCGCTCGAGCCCTCGAATTCAAGCCTCGAGCTGGAGAGCAAAAATGGCAAGCATGTACCTGCAGGCCTGCACAAGACGACGCCCAACTTCCATCTCCTCATGCCCGCCCTCGATGACAGCCCCGAGTTCTGCAAGACTACCATGTCCGCTATGCTCTTGAACTATCCGCCGCCTACTATCGTCAGTCTCCGCCAGACATTCACCTCTTCGTTCGAGAAGGAGAAGGCGCGGATACAGGGCGTGCTGGATTATCTGAACAATAAGAAGCTCGTCAATGACGGGGATTTGCTCCTGGTTGTCGATGGGCAGGATACTTTGTTTCAGCTCCCAAGCGACGTCCTGATCCGCCAGTACCAGAATGTGCTCGCAGACGGGAATATGCGGTTGATGCAACAGTACGGCCTCAACAAGGACAATGTGCAAAAGTTCAATCAAACCATCATCTTTGGTGCCGAGAAGTTTTGCGAGGGAGAAGATCTTGCTTGCAGATATGCCCCGGATTCGAGACTGCCAAACAACATTTACGGAGCGAATACGGGGAAAACTGCTGCTTTTAGCCCCGCAAAATACCTGAATTCGGCCATGCTGATCGGACCAGCCAAGGATCTAAAAGTGCTGTATGAACACGCTTTGATGAGATTTGTCGCTGAGAGTAGCGGTGCTGGTACAGTGCAGTCGGTGTTTGCCACCATGTTCGGCGAGCAGCATCTAGCACGCCAAGCTCAGCCCAAGGATGTCAAGGTAGCCGTCACCACCAAGTGGCTGGACTGGTTTGGCGGACAGGCCGCCGAGCCAGCGCCAGTGGACGAAACGAAGCCCGCAAATGCCACGCTAGAGGCGGGCCAACAGTACGAATTCTCCATGGGCCTAGACTACACGCATACCCTCTTCCAACCGCTTGTATACGCAGCGGAAGACGAACTCGTGCCGCTGCCACACGACAGCTCGACCGACCTCTCTGCGTACCATCGCCCTGGCACCCCCACTCCCCTCCTCCACATCCCGACCGCACTCCAGAAAGCCAAACCCCCCTTCTGGACCCCGGACCTATCCAAGAATAACCCGAGTCCGCCGGACATGAAGTCCTCCTTCATTGAAAAACTCACAATCCACAAGGATCTCGACGAACTGAAGCCGCGCGATACCTCTTGGTCCTCGCTCAATCTGATCCAAAACACATATACTGGTGCCATACCCGCAACATTGCTTCTGTCCCCGCGTCCGCAATCCAAGATTATCACTGACACTCCCAACTCGGCTAATCTCACTTGGTCCTCGCTCTGGTATTCGGGATACGAGCGTGCTCTACTCCGCGCACACCTGCGTCTCCCGCAATCCCCAATCGGGTATCATGATGCTGTTATTGGTGGGGACCGGCAGTGGGACAGCCGCGGTGGACGCGGTGGCATCTGGACGCAGAAAGAAAGCATGTGGCTACCTTGGGGTGAAGTCGACGGCGTATGCGGCACCCTCAATCAGCTGAAACAGATCTTCTCGGATGGCAAGGGCGTGTGGCTCCACGAGAAAGACGAGGACCCTGAGGGTCAACGCCGAAAAGACGAAGAAGAATACCAGAAACACAAAGCCGAGGAAGCGGCCAAGGATGCAGAGCGTATAAAGGACGCAGAGCAGAAGAAGAAGGATGAAGCGGAGAAGGCGAAACAGAAAGAGGAGGTTGAAACCAAGATGAAGAAACAGAAGGAGGAGGAAGAGAAGAAGAAGAAGAAGGAAGAGGAGGAAAAGAAGAAGAAGGAAGAGGAAGAGAAAAAAAAGCTGAAGGGTGACGGGCAGAAAGGCGTTAATGGAAGGAGGAGGGTGAGATGGATACGGTGAAGGAAACCGTTCGCCTTTAATGTCACTTTTCTTTTCGGTTTTTTTTTCCCTTGCGTTTCCTGTCGATATGAATTCCCGGTAGGAACTTTGAGGGCCATTACATGTCATGCATCAAGGCAGGCGTTTGGGGCAAAAATCTTCAACGGTTGCTTTTCATTTTGTAGTTGTGGTGGAGCGGATTTGAGGAAAGAACAGCGAACATAGATGGCGGGTGGATAGATTTAACAATATAAGCGCTGTGGAATCTTATGTACTCGTTGTCCAGCCGGATTTGCAGGTCATGGAGGCAGGTTTATGGGGAAAGGCCTTTGCCGGGGCCTTTTGCTTATTAGTTGATTCTTAAATTGTGAACGATGAATCCAGCCGAGTGCCACTTGGCTTGCGCTTTTGGTGCAGAAGGAAAGAAACGCCCCCTCCCCCCCCCCTCTTGGCGCGCTATGGCGCGGTATCACATGATCCACTTGTTCACTATATGCCAAGCGAGACGAGAGGCCAAATGGCTCTTCTTGTACGTTTTATGTATTCTGGTGTATACATGCCATTGCATAGTTCTTTTGGCACTGACAATGCAATTTTACGCTTTGCCTTGGTCCTGATTCTAGGGTTTATTATTGCATTATTAACGTTTGTATGAAGCTTCTTGTCGTGGTTGTGGTCGTCGTGGTCGTCGTGGTTGTCTTCTACTTCCTTCTTCTTCTTCTTCTTCTTCTTCTTTATATACAAGAGCAATTCACAGAACAGTACAATAAAGAAGATATAACAGACCAAACCAGTGTACCTGCTCTTTGCTTCTCTGACGGCAAACCATTATGGGGAAGGGAGACAAGGGGAAAGACAGAGCGCCCATACCGCATGATGGGTGCAAAAAAAAAAAGTGGCCGCAGCATAACGCTTCCCCGTGGCCGTGTGCACGCGTGGCACGAGATTGATGTCTGTCTGTATGTGGAGTACATGACTGGGATTCTCCTTCTGAATTCACCCTCGCTCTCACTCTCACTCATACTAATACGAGAACTGTAATGAGTGGGGAACACACACACACACACACATGTATGGACATATATATTTATGGAGTTGGGATTCAACTTTTTCACATGCTAGTTACAGCCAACTTCTGAAAACAACCCCCCCCCCCTTTTTTTTTCCTTTCTCCCCTTGTTGTATCCAACCCCCAAAATGCTGATTCGTGCTGTGTCGTTCTGAATAGTGATGTATATAAAGATGGCGTCGATTGTGCGAGGTCAGATTAAGAAACAGTGGAGTGAAGAATGAGCAGTAGTGAATAACTTGGGAACATGTATAATAGACAAGAAGGGTACAAAAAAAAAACCTGCCCCCGAAATGGTCAATGCCTAACAGGTCAATTAGTCCCCGACTAATCATTAGCTTTTCTGTGCGGGTGAGCTTGACTTCCGAAACTCGATCATTCAAATGTGATTAGGTGGGCACGGAGAACTAAAAAGAGCAGAGTACCAATATCCCTCTCTCTGGAACGGCGCGCGCCCGGAGTCAGGTGGATACAGTACATTGACAACGTTTCAGATGAACAAAATGGGCATCACGGCCTACACGTGATGATAAAAAACGAGTCCATGCATGTGTCCAACATTATACAAAGCATCTCATCTTTCATGTGGATATAATGTATCAAAACGCCTATTCCCGCTCCATGCAAATTAACTTCTTTGCTTGCCGTCGCGGCTGGTATGATAATACATGCAAAAAATAAAAATAAAAATAAGTAAAGCCCAAAAAGTCCCAGCAGATGCAAGTATGGAAAATGTAGTCTTGCAGTTTCATTTGTAGTCATCGGGTGGGCCGGAGAATAATCCAAAGCGTATCCTGTGTGCCTGTGTATACATTTAGCTTCTGCTCGCCGCGCTTCAAGCAATATATATATATATAAACTTACCGCAGGCAGCTTCGGGACAATGACGGCAATGGTGGCCAATGTGTTGATAATGAAATAGGTCAGGTCGTAGTGGGTATAGTGTGTGCTGACCAGAAACAAAGCGATTGGCACCATGAGGAGGAATTTCTTCGCAGGCGTGTATTGGTCGCCATTGTCAATCTGCTCCCACATGTTGAGGTTGTCATAGGCACCGGCGTTGAAGTCGAACGGAACACCGCGCACATAGTGGAACATGAGATATGACCCGGCCATGTAGGAGATGTTGGTCAAGGTCCAGGACGTTTCTTGCGAAACACCGGGGATGATGTCAAACAAAATCTTGCCGAGAACAATGAGGACAACGTGGATTGCCCATGCGCCTAGGGGACATGTATGTTAGCCAGCGCTCCAAGCATCAGTCTTCCTGCCAGGCCCAAGGCCCCAGGGGCCGAGGAACTGTATTTCCAAGTTTGTACGTGGGCATGCATGCCACTCACCCTTCGCGTTTACCCATTCTGCGTTCAAGTTCGGCAGTGCGGATTGGTCGCTCAACTGCTCTAGAGATTCCGGGGGCTCCGTGTAGACCAGACTACTCGAGCGCCTCCTCTTCGCCTGCGCAGCATCAAAGGGCATTTTGGTCGACGATGATCGCAGTTCGTGGGGCCGAGGATCGCCAGCGAAGCTCAGGCGAGCAGAGCGGTTGATGATTAGAGATGACAGTTTGGCGGTATTGATACGGCTTGGTGACAAGCCTGGAGAGGACGTTGAGGGGTTTGGCGGAGGGCGGAAGCGTGGCTGGCCGGGTTCTCGACGCAGCAAGGGGGATCAGGGAGGTCCACTCGGCGTCGCGCGGTGAGGCTGCCTTACTGCGTGTGCGTATAGTTCCGCTGTGTCCGAGACTCGGGGCGGGCGTGAGCGAATGGCGGAGGCTTGATCGGCTGCGGGAGAGGGCAATGGAGCTGTGCGCGAGCAGCGAGGGATTTGGCAAAAAGAAGGGCTGCAGCTTCCCCTGGGAGAGATGCGAAGTGGTATTGAAAGAGGAGGGGGATGCTTGGTGTTTGGGTCAACGTTGCCTTTCCTTGCTTCAGCGCGCGCGACCCATGGACGAGCAGCGCCGCCATGGCACGTGCATGTCCCAGCGACGGGAACCTCCCCAACCTCTCTCGCGTCTCGCAGTCCTCACTCCACCACCGCACCACTACCCGCACCATCGTCATCACCATGGCATCCGAAGCGCCTGTCCCGCAGGACGTCCAGCTTCAGCCTGCCGTCGCGCCCCCAGATGCGGCCGACAACGCGCCAAAGCCCAAGCGATCATGGAGGTGAGCTTCCTGTGCCCTGGCCCTGGCCCTGGCCCTTCACAAACGCCCTGGAATTGACAGCGAGACAGGCGGAAGTATCGCAAGATGCGCGCTAAATTCGAAGATACCATGACCACGAGCAACACCCTCATCAAGGACGAGTTTCGCGCCATAAATCTCGCGCGCCGCCTGCAGGAGCAGAATGAGTGCGTTCCTCCAAGCCCGCAATTATGTCCCGACTGACGGCGCATAGCCAAATCCTCGAAGTTCTCCTCGATATGAATGATGCCGCGCGCCTGCCGGCCAATCTCCGCTTCGACCTTCGCGAACTCTCTGAAATCAACGCCGCAATACCCGCCTTGGAGGTAAACCCTGACCCGGAGCTCGCACAGCAGAAGCTCCTGGAGCTCCGGACCGACGTGGCCAACGGCATCATCACAGCTGAGCAGTATGCACAAAAAACAGAGCAACTACATAACTCGCAACCCATCGTCACAACGCGCACGCTAGCCGCACTCCTCGCAAAGGTGCCTCATACGTCCCGAGTGCCTGACCACATCCCGGATGGGCTTGAGCTGAGCGAGCATGCACCGGGCTACATGTCGCCATCCCATGAAGAGGAATACCTGCACGCAACAGATGTGGCTCTCGCAGACCCTACCGTCTACGATCCGCATTCCCACGACGGCCGTCCTCTCCGCATTACTCCATCACATCCCATCCCCAACGAAAAGGACCTCACTATCCGGAATCCCGACAGTGTATACAATTGGCTTCGAAAACACCAACCACAGGTGTTTCTGCAAGACAAGGACCCGCAGCATCACGAGAACATGTCCGAGAAGTCGTCAGCGCGACCAGGAAACGCGTCACGGGGAGGGAAACGACAATCTGCAGTCACAGCAACTACGCCTGGACCCAAAACTGATCACGAACTGCCGGAAGAGGATGTAGGCTTCATTCCTGAGTCGGGCACGGGTGCAAAAGGCAAGAGAGCGGGCAAAGAGGATGACGGCGCATACCGACCAAAGGGTGGAAGCAGTCGGCCGGGAAAGCGGAAGAGAGAGGATGGAGATCCCCCTCCTGCCAAGGGCAGTCGGGCGAAGAAGAATCGAGTGAGCGGAGGCGTTGCAGCAACCTGAGTTGCCAAATTAAGGACAAGATTCTGCTACCATTTGTATAGCAGTCTTTTTTAGCAAGGCCGTGGTTGTACTTTTTTTTTCACATCCTGTTGCTGAAAATGGTTCGATTTGAACCGATAAGGAGTTTGGAATCTATCGAAAGCATTCAATGGGATAACTCAAAGGGATTAGGCATGGCAGGGCTCGAGTTCGAGATCCATGTTTTATCAATACTTGGTGGCGTTTGTTCTGGACGGGTACTACAATTATATACCCTTGTCAAATTTCAACAATTCTACACCCATCTTGTGACTTGAGTAGTTGTGTTGGAGTGCTTATATTTTTTTTACAATTGTTCCTGACGGATCCGGACCAAGATACATGATTACCTACACCCACACGTAGACTTACAAGCCCTACCTCCTCCTTGCGCCCGCCGCCAGCAAGACTGGCTCAGCTGTCGGATACGTGAATGGCAACGCCGTCTCTATGATCTTCTTCCCATCCACCAACTCCCCATTATTCAATTTCTCATAGTCGAGTTGCTGCACTGTCTTCCGCTTCTCATCAAGGTACTTCTTCCGCTCTGGCGTCAACTCCCACTCCTTCGGGAACTCATGGCGCACCTTGACTTTGTGGTGTCTGAAATCGAACGGAACATCCTCGAAGGTATCTGTCATATCTTTCGCCTCCGTTAGGAGTTTGGAGATTGAGTCGCCGAGGAAGCGCTTGTTCTGGGGCAGCGTGTCGAAGAGCTCGCAGGACATTTTGATAATTTCGGTGCTGGGGTTGTAGCGGGGTCCCGCAAGCTTTATCAGTTTGGAGACCGCGAGGGGAGGGAGAGAGAGGTCCTTGGGCGAGAACTCTACGACCACTTTGTTAGTTGCTGGGTGTGATTCGCCGAGGTAGGAGGTGTAGCGGAAGCGGAAGGGTGTGGCGGATGTTGGAGGCTGGAAGGGGCGTGCAAGCTCTAGAGTCCCCGGTTGTTAGTATGTTGTATTCTCCACAAAGTGAGGTTTGACGCACGGTTCAACAATGGCAATTCCCAAGCAATCAACCTCGCATATTCTCTCAGCTCCCTGTGCTTCTCCAATTCGCCATGCCCCAGGCTTGTTAGGTCATCTCCGTAATAATCCTCGTCAGGACCCATTGACTCTTCTCCTTCAGCCCAGAACCCAAGCCTCACATTTCGCTCCACTGCGGGCTCCATATCCTCGTCTCGTGTGAGTTCAAAGTCTGTTGCCCAGGGAATTCCGTGTTTCCCAAGCCGGGTGGCCTCTTTTTCGGTTTCCGGGTGAAGGGCTGCGAGGTCAGCAGAGAGCTTTTCGAGTTGAGCAGAGCGTTCTTCGGCAAGGCGCTCTTCTGCTGTCTGGCGGGGCTTTTGGGGTCGCTTGGGCGCTTGTGGAGGTGGAGGGGATGTGGTTTTCTGGGATACCGCAGCTTTCACACTGGACGCAAGTGTTTTGGATGCCTCTGGCGTGTTTTTCGAGGACTCTTTTGGGTCTTCACATCGTGGAGGGGTGGTTGAGAGCGGCCGTTGTCGTTGAGCTGTGCATTTTGGTGCAGCATAATGTGCTCGTATCCGCGGGGGATGGCGATTGCAGTTTAAGAGTACGCGCCGGGTTACTGACGCCATTGGAGAGCGGGGATGGAATGTTGATGCTGCTCTGCGACTTTTCGCGGCGAAGGGAGACCTCCGCGCTTGGCGGGGAAGAAAGTGTGACCGGGAGCCGGACGAATGCCAGGCCACCCCATATATGTATTCGTCTACCAAAATGGCACAGCTTCGCAAATCCAATCTTGGCTCAGCAGACCGCGATATCTCAGCTTCAGACTTGAATATGAAAGTCTGCTTTGTTACTACTGGGGCTACGGCCCCGTTCACGGGTCTGATCGAATCTGTCCTTAATCCATCGTCCATCGACGCGCTGCGAAAGGGAGGATACACGCATCTCTTGATTCAGTATGGCACTGCGAAACATGTCATGGACGACCACGCAAAAGCGGCTTCCCAGCGCATGAAAGAAGAGCTCGGTGAGGAAGCCTTGGTCATTGACGGCTTCGATTTCGACAATGATGGATTGAAGGAGCAATTTAAATTGGTACAGCGGTCGAAGGGTTTGATTATATCCCATGCTGGTATTTCTCCTCTCCTTTTGCTACATGCAGTTATGGGTTGAGAAGGTAGGCATCTAAAGCATGTTAGGTTCGGGTTCCATTCTTGAGACCCTTCGCCATCAAATCCCTCTCATCGTAGTTCCGAACACCCGGCTTCTTGATAACCATCAAGAGGATCTTGCCATTGCTATGGAGAAATCCCAATATTTGCTCCGAGGCGATGTCAAGTATGCTTTCCCTAGCATTTTATTTTCAGGGGGTTGACTAAGGTTCCTAGAAATCTTGCGCCTGCGATAGAGCAATCGGAAGCATTCCGTCACAAGATGGCTCAGTTTCCTCCGGTTACAAGCGGGAAACACCGAGAGACTAAGAGCTTTGCCGCGATCATGGATGAGACCATTGGTTTTTTGGATTGAAAACCCTTGCTCCTTTTGGGCTGCTAACCTCAAGATTTAGATCATCATAGCAGTGAGAGTGTGTATCGCGATGATAAGGTCATTCAGCAACCTGTGTAGAACAGCCAGTTTCTCGATATCACGTTTTATCGTCCTTGTGGTGGAGAGCAAGAGCATCGTCAAGCATCGTCTAGGGACACAATTGCTGGACATGACGTGGAACGCCCTCAATGCACAATTATTCTTTTTTTTTGAATAAAAGGCGAAGGTACCGTGCCTTACAGTCTGCTATTTCCACGGCACATTCCGATATGCAAACAGCTGAGCAATTATAAATACCAACGGGTGCTGGGCGATGGCTTCCAAGCGACAGGGAAAGCCTACCATGAGTGAGGTCTTGTGTGAACAATGATCAGGGGCAACGACAAGTTTTGTAGGCCCCTGAGTTAGTCATATTTTGGGAAATTGGCACGAACAAGAAATGTTTATGCTCTTCAAAACAACAAAGTGTAATGAGAAAGCTTAATACCGGCATCCACAAATGGTATTAAACAAAAAGACAGCCGTCCAACCAATCTTGGAACAGTGTCCTACCTATGGCACCTAATCTAATTTCGTCTGATTTTCGCGTCTCTTCGTGCGCGACCTCTCTCGCTTTGAGCCTTTGATAACGTTGGACAGAGAATTTTAATCTTCGTAGACATCGCTCATTACATATACACGCTTCCATCCACGACTGGCAATTGTGCCATGGATCTCTTCTGTTGTCACAATTACACCACGGTCCAAAGGTGGCGTCTGAAAGCTGCTTGTGGCGCCGCCTCGCTATTTCCCCTGCAGCTGATTACGAGAATAACTGCCCCAGGCCTCATCAGCTCACAACTCTATCAGTTCTTGCGATCTATCAATGGCCAATTAAAGCGCTAGCTGAGCGCCTCGTGATTCCGGGATCCCTGCCGTCTGCATATGGCGCGCTGAAGTGCTCTCCAAGCGCGCCATAGTGTGCCATGAGGGCACGTACGATGAACTGGAATACAAAAGTCCATCTTCCACCTTCTGATTTAACCTGTGTGAGGCCTCGTCCTTTTCTATGACCGTTCCAAGGTTCCTTGATGCCAACGTGGCTCCTTCAACAAGAACCTAAATTTTGTTGGCCTCGACCTGACACTCGTTTGCATTAACCACCCACACTCGTTTTTCACTACTATAAATTTATATCTAATTATCTAATATCACAGCATTAGGCAGTTGGGCTTTAATCATGCATCTAAAATTATCAGTCACCGCTATTGCGGCCGCTATGGCCGCAATAGTGGCTGCAGCGCCAGCATCGTGAGTTTCCATGCAAGGTAGTAGGAGTAAACTAATAGCATATACAGAGACCTTGAGCCCAGGCGCGTTGCATTTAACTGGGGAGTGACCAAGCTGCGAGGCGTTAACATTGGTGGATGGCTAGTTATCGAACCATTCATCACACCCTCCATCTTCAACAAGTACAGCACGGCCGACTTCACAGTGGTTGACGAATGGACTCTATGCCAGAAATTGGGAAAAACTGGCTGCTTCAACGCCCTCAAGCCCCATTGGGATTCTTTTGTTTCCCTCGCCGATTTCCGGCGGATCAAAAATGCTGGATTCAATACTGTGAGGATACCAATTGGCTACTGGGCTTACCTGGACGCGGGTGGGCCTTATGCTTTTGGAGCGGCACCGTATCTCGAGAAGGCAGTCGGGTGGGCACGACAGACAGGCTTGAAAGTAGTCATTGACCTACACGGAGCGCCCAAGTCACAGAACGGATTCGATCACTCTGGCCACAAAATCCCATCTCCGCAATGGGGCTTGGGGGACAGCATTGCGCAGACTCATAAAGTTTTGAAGATGTTGGAGGACAAGTACGCCGTCCCAGCCATGCAGGATGTTGTCATAGCAATCGAGCTTCTAAACGAACCATTTCTTTCCAAGTTGGACGCAAACACAGTTAAGAAGTTTTACCAGGATGGATACACCAATCTACGGAAGATATCTGATACCCCAGTTATGATGCACGGTATTTCAAACTACACCCTGTAACTATCCAGTGCTAACATGAAGACAAGATGGATTCTGGGACCCTGCGTGGTTGAATGGGTTTCTCTCACAGAGTTCTCAGTCTGCAATCGTCGATCACCACGAATACCAAGTTTTCGATCCCAATCTCATGGGCATGACCCCTGCTCAGCATCGCCAGCAGGTTTGCGCTGCAGCCAACGGTTATGCCAACTCTGATAAATTAACCATCATCGGAGAGTGGTCTGGTGCCATGACGGATTGCGCGCCAAACCTCAACGGCTTCCGTGCTGGCAACCGCTACGAAGGAACATTCCCAGGCAGTTGGCGCATTGGGTCCTGCGCAGGGAAGAGCGGCAAGGTGAATACATGGAGTCAAGCATGGAAGGATGACACTAGACGTTACATCGAGACGCAGCTTGATACATTCGAGGGAAAGACCGATGGATGGGTGTTTTGGAATTTCAAGACTGAGGGCAGTGCGGGAGAGTGGGATCTTTTCCAGTTGCTTGACGGTGGTGTGTTCCCGCAACCTATTACGAATAGGAAGTTTGGTGCAAACTTCTGTAAGGTTTAGAATGTGGGGGTATATGGGGGTTCACCATTGATGGGCATGCCATATCTATTGAATTGTGTGTCTAGGTTACCAAGTGTCAATGTATCCCCATCATTGTCATTTCGCTCGTCTTTGTCACTGTCTACACATCGAACTACATTCGTCATCTCCCTCTGCAATCATTCCGTCGTCTGAAAACCTTTTGTCATATATCAACGTCGCATGTCAAGTTAGCTCAGAGCATTGAATATATAACCGTAAACAACTTGTTATCAACTTTGCTTTTAATTATATTATATCCCATCTCATTTTTATCGAACCATCCAAGTTCATATTTTCCATTACATCATGCAAGCGTATACATGGAATTGGATATTTAATATCCCAATTGATCCATGCGGCTACCAATAATAATCGGCGTGTGTTAGACAATGAGATATTAGTATGCCTCCAACATCAAGTGCTTTGGTTAATACCATGTAGCTCCTCCAAAATCTAGGCAAACTAGTATGAGTAACCACTATTTCTACCACTATTTTAATGCAGGAAAGAAGAAAGCTTGCCTCTGAAATTTCGAAATATCTGTAATAATGAAAAAACATGTGTTCATTCATCCCAACCACTCTCCAAGTGAGGCCAAATCATACTTACAATCTCTTCATTGTCTAAAGGATGGGCTATGGACTGTGAAATGAATGAAGATTGAAGTTCAGTCCGTAGGTCTCCTTCATTTGAAAAGGCTTTGTCGAAAAGCCCCCATATAGTATTGTTGTTGCGGCACTGTGTGAGGTCCAACAACATGTCATTTTTACGTGTCGACTATACCGAATAGAGAAGGGGGGGAGGGGTTACTCATAGTCTAGAATAAGCCCTTGGAATTCATACGTCAGATGGCAAATCAGAGGACTTTTATATGTTGCCTATACATCCCAATGTATGGTAAAACTGATTCTGACTATGCATTCATGGCGAACGGAGTCTGTGACAGAACATGGAGAGAATCTTTTGTTTACGAGTTCGATGATGACTTCTCAGATGACTCCTCAGATGAATTTTCAATCAAGAATGGACAAGTATTAAACATATTGAGAAGATTTTAGTCTACTACCTGTCAATGATCTAGACCTACAAACCTAGCTAGGGAACTCCTGCCAAAGCACGAGAGAATACTTTGCTGGTGACAATTTTCAATCAGCATCGATGATAGGGGCACCAAAATGTCGATTTTGTGGGAGTAACAGAAATGGTTCACGCATCGTGCAGTCATACTACTTATTTAGCATTGATACTCCTATACGGCTGTTTGTACTCTGTATTTTCCACGCCAACGGAGACAAGACAATAGACTTTGCGTTCTCTACAGGCATCGGAAAGTACTTCACATGGAGATATTGGTTCATCGGATATGTTTAGCTGATGAGTCACGTATCTCTCCATCTAGACACCAGAGAAAGGGCTGTTTGCTACCACATTCAACTAACCTAGCTAAACTCTGCGCATATATATAAAATTTTCAAAGTTATCGTATATTACCAGAATATAAAAAATAGAACATACTAATTTCCACTCTGCCATCCACTACGATCACGATGAATCCCTCAAGAATCAGGTCCAACGCCAAAAACTAGTACATCTTAGCTTTTGCAACCGGAAAGACGGGGAAATGTGTTGACTGGTGCATAATTTTCTCAAATTCGTGGTTTCCATCCATTTTACGAATATGCTGAGCTATCAGGACTATGCAGCTAACTGTATGATCATGTGTAAAATTCGTAGAATATAGATAGATTTTAGCTAGTTAAACAATTTGGGAACTCTAAATACAAGAGGATCATTCCCATTCCTCTTGCTCTTTGGGCCCATTGAAGATGTACCGGTTATATTTCCATTTCAGCACCGAGAGAAGATTAAAGGCCCTAAGGAGAATTTAAAGTGGCAATCAATTGACTTCAACAGGTGGTTGATTGAAGGACCGAACAAGCATGTGAGCTTATTAATGGAAGCACGAAACATTGATGGAAACCGTGTCTTGAGTGCAACTCCTTGGTAACAAGACGTTGGCAAATATTCATAGACACAATGACATCGAGGCCTGGCGTTTTCCCACATTTGGGTCATTTTGCAGCAATGTAAGCCCTCCTCGTCTGACTGGCAAAAGTCGGAAGCAGGAAGAAAACTAGCAAAAAGTTCAAGTCTCCACGAATCGAAGGATCCCAAGCATTTAAGTGATATTATTAAACAAGGATGAGAAATAATTTTTGTGAGCTAAAAGAATTGTACCATATTAAATGTTTGATTTTGACTCTAGTCAGCATTTATATATGCAACAACCATATGACGGGTACAGTCTTGGATACATTGTACAAACACTCTCAATCGGAGTACAATGAATGGTATTCGCTGTCGCGATATGTGGTGACGACGCGTTAGCACTCACCGAACTTTCTAGGCTGAATTTCTGAATAGAACCATATCGAAAACCCACATGGGTTTATTTCCAGTTTCGTATCTATCTTACATTCTGTGTCGTTATTTTTTTTTTTTCAAGAACAAGTAGTGCATGCTGGAATGCGACTTCAAACGATGGAGGGTTGAACTGAGGCATGTTGCTGTTGGATGTATGCTTTCAAAGAAACGGGGGAGATGGCGCGTGTTCAGTTCCCGGGTCATCTTCTTTGCCGAAACCTATCCTGGTCCCGGCATATCAGGAAAGTTATAGTTCTGGAAGGACCGCAAGGAGCCGTGTTCTTCCTATGCAGATCGAACTGGGTTCTGCGAGGCCGCTAGCTGCAGCAACAGCAGTACCTGCATACAAGACTGAAGGAGTGAGGCCACGTACTGCCGCAAAAACAGTACCTGCATAGAAAATTGCACAAAGCGCCTGAGGCGCATTGCTTTGAGAAGATAATAAATAGATGACAGTAGAACGCATGGGGAGAGGCACTTTGGCTGCAAGGGCGAGGTTGAGGGCGGAGTACCGGTATACTTAGCTGGAGCGACTAGTCGAACGCTTGCAGAAGTATTCCATTGCAAGTCACCTGAAAGGATTGCATAACACCGGTTTGCTATTGACAGCACGTAATAGATTCTTTTGGCGTACCCCCATATTCGGTGCCTTTCTTCGGGTCATGGCTCGGAGTGACAGTCACATGCGGTAACCCCTGGATGGTTCTCTCATGGAGCCTAGGTGTAGCCGAGAGACATGGTGTTGAGAACAAACGCGTGTCCCAACTGTAATCCAGCCACAAGCCACAATTCCTGCATGTTGGGAACGAGCCAAGAGGAGGAGAGAGCAATGCTGGATCGGCGGTTCCGAGCATCATGCTCGCTCGTCAAGTGTTCCCAGTACCACGAGGACGGAATGAACTGCGTTCGGCTGGTTGGTGAACAGGTGGACGCTGTGCTGCTGTGACAGTCTTGAGAGAAAATGACCTGCAAACAGGGTCGCTACACATCCGACCTGGCTCGTTTGCCAAGGGAACGTTGCGAACCACTTTGAACTTGGCCGCCACGGGCCTCCAAGCAACTACAAACTACGCAGACTAGAGTCTGTTTACCCGCAGCGGCGCCGCGGAGTGCGCAACCCAAGACTTTTGCAGCATAGAGACAGATGCCTCGAGGAACGAGACCTAACGATGACCGACCGACGACCGATATCACGTTTACCACAACACGTCGAGGGAATCTACAAAAAGAAAACTTCTGGAGAGCTAGCGCTTAGCAATCCCGCCTCTGTTTCAACAATGGGTATGTAATCCCTCTGTTGCATGCGGTTTCGCCTCAGCCTATCAGTGTTCAGAGCCCAACCCATGCGCGACCCTCGCGCCGAATTCATCCAAAGCTCATCTTGCCCACAAAATTACTTCTGCGAGAGGCCATGGAAATGGCGAGAAATTCTGGACTGGTGACCTAGTTCCATATAGGAGTCAGTTTCTCTATTGAGAAACCCAACCAGTGCACTTTTATTTTCACTTTAATCCATGATTAGAAGAGACAAGTTGTCGTGGAGCCGCGAGGAGTACCTAATTGCTGTGCATCGACGATCTCGGGAAACTCAAAGAACCTAGTGGGGGTAGTATTGGCACTTTCTCAGTAGTCGAAGGCGACCTCTAAGCGGAGGCTGCTCGATGTGAGCACGCCTGTCATTTTGTCTCCGAACCGCCTTACCACCTTTGTTCCTCCAACGCGTCGACGTCTATATTGCGGGCCCGGTCTAGCTAGCCCCAACGCGAGGTACAGCCGCTACACCGTAGGCCCATTGCTGGATAAGCTTAACATTCGCCCGTCTCGGAATCTGCCGACTAGTGGGGGGATTACGCAATATGTTTTTGCTGAGACGAGCTATGCTCTTCAGTTATCCTCTAGCCGAGTCATGGGAACGGTGAACCACCTGCCCTCCAGTAGGACGATGCAATGACCCAGGGAGCCATTTTCATCCTCATTCGCCGAGCAAGTGCACCGCCTCGAGTGTGGGAGGTCACGGCCACCCAGGGAAATAGCCACAGGGTTCGACACGATGCATTGGCAAAGAGCCACTACGGTGATCACGCTTGATGTAAATACAGCCAATTACTGCATTTCGTAGCGTCAAGCCGGACATGATCCAGCAGCTTGACGAACATGTATGTTAGTATGCCTCCCCTTTGTACCGGCTAATCTTCCAGGTACACCAAAGCGATGGTGTTGCTCTCCAAAACTCCTCATTAGTCGCTGTGGTCGTTTTATATCATCTATGTCCAGACAAACACTGTCTGCCCCTGATCACCAGCATCTTTGCACTCATTCTCGACATAGCTGGCTTACTACGGTTCGTCCCGAGACAGTGCACCCTGCACAGAAGTGGCATATGTGTGGCTACGCTGGGCGTCTGAGGCCCGTTCCCTGACACAATCTCGCCAATGGCATGTCCTATGCCGGAGTTGTGCCATTGGTCGGCAGATTCAACGGCTGGAGCCTCTGCGAAGCAGCTCACTGCTCTGCCTCACGCTATGAACCGCTTTTCGCGAGTGCAGCAGTGCCAGTCTTCGCGTGTACACGCCTAATTAGCCTTATTGAACCATTTCAAATATATTCTCCCACACCAAACATAGCTGCTCAGGACAGATTGTAGGCCCAGAAAACTATTCACACTGTTAAATACTATGTCGCTAAACAGATAAAGATTTTAATATCTATTGCATTCCGCCAAGCTCTGGGCAACTTGCTCTCCACGGCGGCTTGCCAGCCATTCAAACCATCCTCTCCTGAAAGCATACTATCACAGCTACTGCCGCGATATTGGACGGAAAACACGCGATCTACCCCGTAGAACCCTAACTTACTACCCCCACCTCGGCAGTAGCCAAGCGTAACTCTCCACATCGAATTTGAGTTGCGGAATGAGGCAGCCACACAGCTCGGTGTCCCTCGCAATTATGTAGTGGATTCCCGGTCCTGAATCGTAGTGCTTAATGGGAAGCGACCGTGATGAAGTTCGTTCTAATCGAATATATAAGAGATACCATTGTCTCTCGCAATATTTCACAGCACAACCACTCCACTCCTTTCCTATTAACAACAGTCCACGCTTCAAGCAACTCCTCTTGAAAATTTTTCCAACATGCATTTCGAACTCGCCGTCCTTGCTGCATTGCCCCTGGCTCTGGCTGCGCCACTCATTCCCGCACCACCTAGCATGACTGCCATTCCTGGACAATATATCGTCAAGTTTAAGGACAATGCTGAGAAGATGGAGATTGCAGGAGCTATCAATATTCTGACCAACAAACCCATCCACAATTACAATTTGGAAGGATTCAAGGGTATGGCGGTCAAGATGAGCGACACTGTTGTGAAAGCAATGGCTGCTCTCCCCAATGTAAGCGTATGCGTCCCTTGCGCGCGACTTGAGTGCTGACTGTTCTAGGTTGAATACATCGAGCAGGATGCCATCATAAAGGCAAACCTGGGAGAGATCGACACCAGGTCGACTTATGAAAAGAAGGCCTATACCACGCAGAATCCCTCCACTTGGGGCCTCGGTCGCATTTCCCATCTGGCCGCGGGGGCTACCAACTACACCTACGACACTTCGGGAGGTGCCGGCACTTGCGCTTACATCATTGACACTGGGGTGGAGACTACTCACCCAGAGTTTGAAGGCCGTAAGTTTCTTGTTTGCCCCTGTGACGAGAGAAAAAATTGACATTTCAGGTGCTACTTTCCTCGGCAACTACGCAGGAGACGGCATTAACAAAGACGGGAATGGCCACGGAACTCACTGCGCTGGAACCATCGGCTCGAAGACCTACGGTGTTGCGAAGAAGACGAAGCTTTTCGCAGTCAAGGTCCTCAATTCCGCTGGTTCGGTACGTTTATCAATCGTATTTCCCCCCTATTTTTGCACACCGCTAACAGCATCCAGGGTAGCACTTCTGGTGTCGTTGCAGGCGTAAACGCTGTCATCCTCGATCGCAAGACCCGTACCGGCTGTTCCAAAGGTTCCGTGGCCAGCTTGTCCCTCGGAGGTGGCAAGTCTCCTTCTCTTAACCTGGTTGTCGCCAATGCTGTCACTGCCGGTATCTTCGTCACCGTTGCTGCTGGTAACAATAACGCCGATGCTGGCAACTACTCGCCTTCTTCTGAGCCCACCGTCTTCACTGTTGGTGCTACGGACAAGTATGATGTCAGGGCTTATTTCAGCAACTACGGTTCAGTTGTCGATATCTTCGCCCCCGGTGTCTCCATCTTGTCCACTTGGATTTCGGGCTCAACTGTAGGTGTACCCCAACTGAAATCCCTCCAAACACCTACTAAATGTTTACTGCAGAAAACCATTTCCGGAACAAGCATGGCTACCCCCCACGTTGCTGGCCTCGCTGCCTACATCCTCGGGCTCGAGGGCTACAAGGCCCCTTCGGTGCTGGCTACCCGCCTCCTGACTCTGTCCATTAAAAACAAGATCAGTGGTCTCCCTGCTGGCACCGCTAACAAACTCGCCTTCAATGGAAACCCCACCAACAAATAAAGAATTTTCATTCTTTTTAGCATGCCGTAACCCGATACGCGAGTTCATCGATGGTTACTGGTCACACACGTCATGGAGCATTTCCTGACCACATTTCATGGCACACAAGCCTCACATAGTTTTCAGTGACAATAAAAAAAGTCTCATTTGTAACAAGAACATGTCCATTACTGCAGTGATGCCCTCACTATCTCGCTATGAATTCCGAATGAGTGCATGACCTCGTCGTTCAATCCGAGCAGCGACCTGTCGCTACCCCTTTTGCGATCGCTCAATTCCTCGCTAAACATGTCCATCTACACATTCTAGATCGAAACCACACGCCACAGTTCTCATTAATTATTCAGTAACGTAGTGAGTATTCTGTCCTCTTACCGATTCTACCTCGCCACCCGTTCGCCACAAATGTCGCTTGGTACCCGATATCTCAATTGAGTGACGCCAATCCAGACCGCCCTTTCCAGCGACATTCCAGGAGAACGACTGATGACATGTAGCTCGCGATATGCAGAGCTTCTGCTCGTCGTTGCCAGCGCACCGTTTTGTAGCATACTACCTACAGTAATGTTTCTGAGGCTACTGCTAGTGCGTCCCGACTGGCTGCATTTAGAGGCTTGGGCTAGTATATGCGGTGCAGGTACCACACTCTGTCCCGGATTGAGGCGGCAGAGAATTGAGATAATTGGTTGGCGCGGTTCAGCACAATGGGGGGCCATGTGCGATTAATTTTGGGGAGAGAAAAATCTTGGGAGGCGCAAGGCTGAAAGAAAATGAGAGTACATGTTTGTTCTTTTTGGCACATGTCCCCTTTGCGCAATAGTGTCTGAGTACACACATACAGTATAGTAAGGTCCTGTACAAACAACCCCTCTGAGTGAAGTGAAGGAATACTTTTATTCTATTTTCACTTGCAGAAACTTCTTAGGGGTGAGGGCTTGCCTGTGCGAAGATCGTGGCCTCGTATTCGTGATTCATAAACCCTGGAACATATAGGTTTAGCTGCACGTAGCAAGTTGCGTCGAACGAGGTCAAAATAAGCTCTGCCATGATCTTCAAGCCATGGAAGGAAGGCTTCCTTCAAAATCTCACGAGCCGTGTCGATCCTCGATGCCATCCCCAATGCGTCTGTAGATTGCTTGCGCCAGTGCAATGCTCCTAGTTCCTGGGCATCTGTGCAGATCGGGACCACCCTCATCGTCGTCTTCATCTATGGAGCTGGCACAACGCAGCGCGCGGACGAATGGGCGGCTCTGGTGGTGGGGTATGCGCCAACCATCCGGGAATGTGCACATGTGGGGAGGCGAGGAAATTGATTGTGTGTTAATCTGGCGTCGGGCAGGCGGGAAGACGGAGTATTTAAAGTGTCTCCGCAAATTGAAGGTCACGTGCTCGCGAGGGGTGCAGGTGCCAATGCGTCGCGCCCTATATCCGAAGCGTCCTCCAACCTCGATACTGGGCCCTCACGTCGCCAGAGCAGAGCTCTGTTCTCAACACCGCCTGGGTACCACCACCGACTTGTTCACGTCGCTATGGACGCTCGTGAGGTTGTGCGGAGCTCCTGTTGCTGCCATTGGCCCTCGCGCGTCGCCCTTTTCGTCCCGCGCCACTCCTCGTTCGGCTCGCGTGCACGTCGATCAGTTGGAGCTCGAAGCTTCGCATCTCGTCATCCACCTCCTTCAGGCGCGAGCAAGGCGCGCACTCAGTAGGCATGGCAATGCGCAACAATACCACATAGCATTGTAGCGACCGGGAGCGTGCGGAGGTAGCATTCCTTGCGACGCGCGCCACGCACTCGCCTTCACGAACACGAACACACTGTAAACGACAGCGATCCCCTTCAACCAAGGTTGATGACAGCAATGGCTGGTTTTTTGCGCGCATACCCTGCGAATCTGGAAGCCTGCGGGACACCCTCTTCAAACCCCAGAATTTTCTGTGCATGGCCTACCCAACCTGCACCGCTTGCTCTCCCTGTCCGTTCACAGCGGACAGCGCAGCCACTGGTCTCTCGGGAACACCCAGTCCTCGTGGTCAGAGAGAGGACTCGTGATGGGCTAAGCGCAGGACGCTGGGGAGGGAGCTCTGGTGCATATCGAAACTCGATCGCTGGCAGGGCATACCATTCGAGTCGCGACACTGGTCGACCGCCATGCAGTAGCCAGTCGCAGTCGGGATCTTATCATGGCTGTCCAGAAATAGCCACGGGGCCCATCCAGCGAAGCGACATCTGACAGCTCACATGAAGGCGCAACCGACGCACAGCGCCGCGATCACACCGAGGACGGTATCCCTCGCTGCGCGGCGAGGGGGCTCTGGCTATATAAGTACCTCGACTGGCGCACCTCCAGCAGACGTCCCGAAATCCTGACAGCCTGCCAATCCTGCCCATCCGACGGGGACCTTCTCTTTTGGCGCAGTCTAAGCAAACCCCTCACCTGCCGCTCGTTCATCCAGATTAACAAAGACATTCCGCGCTTGTAATGAGCTTAACTGTTGCCACCTTCCAGCTTGAGGACGTCTCAGCAAAGACCTATCATTTACCCTTCTTTACCCGGTCTCCTAACATCGTCCCAGTGCAACTTACAATTACAGACTTGACCTTCTCCAAGTTTCCGAGCCTTCTTTTTTGCGCGCCCATCTGCGGTAGCTCAGGCGTTGTGGTTGCCATTGGTGTTCCGATGAAGACCACATGCCAAGGCAGACGTGCTGTTTTCGATGCTGATCTCAAGGACCGTACCTTGCAATTTGATTCACGACCAACATGGAAACTGGCCATCCTTGTTCGAACTTCATGTGCCACTTTGGCGATCTATCGGGGACCAGGACGAATCATACACAGTCTACGATACCTCAACCCGAGCTTGCGAGTGTGCTTCAAAACCTTTTGACCGGTTGCAAAATGGCCGAGGACAGCCCAAAGTCATGGTAGCGGAAAAGCCTCCACTGCGTGACAATCTTATCTCGACCATTTCGAAATGAGACATCTCACTCTCGAAGCATACAACACCAAGTTGGGAGGGATGAGCAAGACTGTCGCGCAAACTTACGATTCCATGGTGGCAACCCTCACAAAGCACCACTAGAGCCATTATAGACGGGTTGGTTGCCCATCACGCAGAAAGCGATCCACCATGTCCGATCAAATCACCAAATCACGAATTGTCTGCCATGGGGCCCCGACAGGTCCTTGGAGCCCGGCTGGCTCCCATTTGCCCGCGCCTGTTCAGTCTACGTCGACGAAATGACTCCTCGAGCTTCGATCTCGCATCTCCTAGGAGACTCTTTGAAAAGCTCACTCCCACACTGAGGCCTCCCTAACGTCCCATTACTTGGCATGCCCTCGAGCTTGCCTTGCTCATGCTCATCCTCTTATCTTATCACCCGCTTGGCATGCACCTCTATATTGCAGGGCTAAGCCTGCTGAGCTCCTCTTTGGGTAGGTGACCACGCCGGGAAGTCGCTTTAAGGTTTTGTCTTATTCAATAAAATGACGAATTAATTAACTTTCTCGCAGTCCTGTGTCTTAGCGAATCGCTTGGTCGTTGCCATTGTCCGGCGGCATTGACCCATGCACTTCCACAGCAGCGGACCGTTGGCTAATATATCCAGAGCACAGACCTCTGAGGAAGAGACGCCTCACGAGACCCCTCCCCCCACCACTCCTCCACATGCATCCACTTTCATAGCCTGAAGGCTGTGGCAGGCGGTCGCGAACTGCCTACGGCACATTCGACGCACCCTCAACTCCTCCACTCAACGGGAACTAGGTTCTCCCCTGCACCACTCACACCTCCAAACCCCCCCTTGCACGGTCACCCAGCGCCCGTTCTGCGCATGTGGAACCTCGAGAGGGTCACAGAAGTGCCCATGCAAAGGTCACGACCATACCTAGACCGCTAGAGCTGCGATAAACGACTATCTCGGCGATCACGAAAACTTGTTGGAGATAACGTTAGACGTGCCACGCGCCGCTGCGTCGGTGAGGTTATCGCGATGGTGGTCATTCAACACGTTTGATGCTGACAGTCGAGCCAATCCCTGAATTTACATCTTGCAGAGCACCTTATCTCCTACTGATGGCTCGTCGCCATTGCACCCCCGTCCATGCGAGCTCGAGCAATGTTTACCGGCGCTTCGATATCCCCGGGCATACTACCGCCTTCGGCCTTCTGCCCGCCAGATGGCTTGTCGTTGCGGACTTTGGATGGGGCATTGCTTGCTTCTCGCACAATAAATGGATCGTCCTTGATGGTCGCTGGCACGGCCGGGATCACGGGTGTTCGCACGGTCACATATAGGACCATGTCGATGGATCGGATACTACGTCGATCTCAAAGGGCCCCCCCTTGGAATGGACCCATGCTCTTGGACCACATATTCGCCATCACTTCGACTTTAGATTGATCTCCTGCAGCCAAGAACTAGTTTCTATCTAATCCCAACGCTCCACCACTGCTTCAGACAGTTGACGCTTCGTCTAAGTTCCCTTTGGGTAGTTGCATCCGCACGGATAGGCGGGTGCCCCTCGAAAGACCTGTGACAACAAATACCGTGGGGTGCAGTTGCTCGACGGACAGGCGTTCATGGTCGCCGAATACCTTAGCGTAAGAAGGTGTTGATGGCATGCGTGTGCTCAGCCACCTATCATCGGTGCAACGATACTCATTGCCCTGCGTGGAACCTAATCCTGCTAAACACCACGATCACTATAGTCTTACCGCATGTGAGTATTTGATATGTCTCCTTTAGGCCACGACATCTGCAAGACAATTAGAAATGAGTTTCTGTCGGGATCACTACTTGGGAAGGTCCATGGGTATAGTTAGGATATCAAGTGAGTTTGATGTTAAGAATGTCTTGGGCCCCACTATATAAGAGCCCGCGTCTTCGTCAAGGGTTTTCTCTTTAGCTCTCAGGTTCAACACTCAGTTCCATAGTCAATACCCAGACAACTCTTCAACGTCCAATCTTCGGTCTATCAACATGCATTCTTCATTCCTCCTTGCTTTGCTCCCCTATGTGTTTGCTGCACCTCTTATCACTCCTAGGGGAGCGCAACTTGTTCCCGGCAAGTTCATTGTCAAGATGAAAGCCGAGGCGTCCAAGGAAAATTTGGAGCAGGCCAAGGCACTGCTTGCCAACAATCCCGACCACGAGTTTGACTTTGGTGGCTTCACCGGCTTTGCAGGAAGTATCTCGCCCTCCACCATTACGAAACTCCAGGCCTTGGATGCGGTTTGTTCCCCCATGAGCACGCGCAAATGCATCATACTTACTCTATCGCAGGTCGAATACATTCACCAAGACGCCCAGGTCCACACCCAGGAATGGCAGACCGAGACAGGCGCGCCTTGGGGTCTTGGACGTATTTCTAATGTCGCGAAAGGAGCTACTAGCTATATCTACGACAGCTCGGCTGGCGAGGGAACTTGTAGCTAGTAAGCTATCTCCTATATGCTAGGTCGCATCATTTTATCATCTGCTAACTCCTCCTAGCGTCATCGACACCGGGATTGAAGTCAGCCACCCTGAGTTTGAAGGCCGTATGTACGCCAGCAGTACTGTTGTTTTCACTCTTGCTAATTTTGACTAGGGGCTACGTGGCTCGAGAATTTCACTGGCGATGGCCAGAACACCGACGGCTACGGCCATGGTACGCACTGCGCCGGAACCATTGGTTCGGCGACCTACGGTGTTGCGAAGAAGACGAAGCTGTACGCTGTCAAAGTGTTGGACTCCAGCGGCTCTGTAAGCACTCTTTCCCATGGACCTTTTCTTCCGCACTAACTCGCTCTAGGGTACCTACGCTATGGTTATCGCTGGTATCCAGTTTGCCGCCCAGGATCAGAAGACTCGCAACTGTCCCAAGGGTTCAGTCGCCAACATGTCTCTCGGAGGTGCAAAATCACAAGCCGTGAATGATGCCGTACGCTCCCCATTGATCCCTCATTTCAAAGATTTTCTATTAACACGTTCTATAGGTAGCCGCTGGTGTGGCCGCAGGCCTCTTCTTTGGCATCGCCGCTGGAAACAACAATGCCAACGCTGCTAACTACTCTCCCGCGTCTGAGCCGTCCGCTTGCACCGTCGGCGCCACCGATTCGTCGGACGCGCGCGCCTCCTTCTCCAACTATGGTGCTCTTGTCGACATTTTCGCTCCTGGTGTCCAGGTTCTCAGCACCTGGATTGGCAAGTCCACCAACACCATCTCCGGAACGTCGATGGCTACTCCCCACATTGTTGGTCTCGCCGCATACCTTCTTGCTTACGAGGGTATCCCCACCTCTGCTCTCTGTGCTCGCATTGTCGAGCTTAGCCAGAAGGGCAAGATCACCGGCATCCCGACTGGAACTGTCAACCTCCTTGCGTATAACGGTGCCGTTGTCAACACCAGCAAACGTGCTGTTGCTTTTTAGATGTAGAACGGTAGAGCATAGATGGGTTGTGGAGTTGAATATGTGAGTCGAGTACGGGATCCTTGGAGTTAGGCCCGACGATGTGGAATTGTGACTAAGAGATTGGATTGCATTCCGAGGCGTTTTTGATCAGATATGAGGGGGGGTTTTGTGTGGTCTACTATTGACGCTCTTTACGAGGCATGTTTACAGGCAGAGTGTTATCGAGCCAGTGGAAGTATCCTTATGGGATTTCGTCTAATTAGTAATGAATCTATTACGTCTTCTTGGATGGTTACTGTTGAGATTTGATGGCCTACAATTGACTTGTTACAAGTAGATGAATACATCACTCTGAGCCCTTCACCTAGGTTTCGCAAAATACTGACCAGAAATGGAGCTGAGGGCGGTTATATGTTATCGTGTTGGACTACGGGAACAACCCCGCAAAGATGGTTTCCGAACTCCGTCTCAGTGTTTACTATTTTGAACCCTGTCTGTCTCACTCGATTTCCGTTTGTGAATGATTAGAATTGGTCATTGGAGTTCAAAAAGGCCTTTTATTTGGCGCCATGTTCTTGCTGGGACAGATTTTACCTCCAAGTCTCTACCTGTCATGTGAGGTTATTTGAGCAAGTTCGGCAAAGATCTGAAGTGTGCATAATTTTAACTTGGGACGAAACTTATTGCATGGATTAACTCGACATAGGATTTGGGCCACATTGATTGATTGCCGAAGGAAATAACCCTCCAACTACCCCAAATCCAGCATGGTTGGAAACCCCCTC
>JAAZQE010000367.1:0-28411 GCA_013620735.1 Clavariopsis aquatica | reverse complement strand
CAGCACCAGCAGTCTCATGGCGTGCAGTGAAGCTGTGGGGAGGGTCGCAGAAGGTCGCACAGGCTGACTGCTTGACGTCGTCGAGTGGAGGGATCCCGTGGGAGCAGGCTAGCCGGAATGTGGCTGCGCGAGCGGCGGGCTTGGCCCTGGAGAAAGGCCATGTGACGCCTGGCAAAGGGCACGCTTGGTCGAGCGCGGCGACGGGGTGGAGCGCATCGTCGACGCGTCCAGACGAGAGAGACGGTCGCCGCGACGCTGCCAAAAGGCCGCTCGGTGGTTGTATACTGTACTGCAGAGCTAGCGCTGCGGTCGCTGTCCCCGCACGGCATCAGACGTGCCAGGCGCAATATCATTTGCGCGGAGACCCGATTGCGGTGCCAGCCAGAGCCTCCAGCGCACAACGCACCGCAGCTAAATGCTCCGAGTCTGGGCGCGTCTCGAGGCCCCCCAATTACTCACATGCGTCCGGCTTGCTCGATTGGACTTTGCTCCCTCCCGGCGGGCGAGGCGAGAGGCAAGCAGACGGGGGGGGCAGCAGGGGCATGATCCGATGCGGGGCAAGATGGCCCGACAGCGACGCCTGGGCGAACAGTATGCCCGTCATCACCCTGGTATTTCCGCCGCCACAAGCTCCAGCTCTGCGACTTCAAGCAGCCAACAATCGCCCGAGGTCAAGGAGAAACTTCTCCTCTGGCAATTATATATCCAATTCCTCGCCCCACCTCCTGCACCTCCTGCACCGCAACAATGAGCCACAACAGCAACGGCACGCAGAAGAGCAAGCTCACCGGCGCGGACATCGCAAAGCACAGCTCGCGGGACTCGTGCTGGGTCATTGTCCACGGCCGCGCCTACGATGTCACAGAGTTCCTGCCAGAGCACCCAGGCGGCCCCAAGATCATCCTCAAGTACGCCGGCAAAGATGCGACCGAAGAGTTTGAGCCCATTCACCCCCCAGACACGCTTGATAAATACCTCGACAAGTCAAAACATCTAGGCGAGGTGGACATGGGCACAGTTGAGCAGGAGGCAAAGGAGGAGGACCCCGAAGAGGAGGCACGACAGGAACGACTCAAGCGCATGCCGATTCTCGACCAATGCTACAATCTGATGGACTTCGAGGCGGTGGCGAGACAGGTGATGAAGAAGACGGCATGGGCATATTACTCAAGCGGGGCTGACGATGAGATTGTGAGTGCGCCTCTAACATGGGCCTCGGGGGAAGCTGCTAACTAGTGAGGCAGACCTTGCGCGAGAATCACAATGCCTTCCACAAGATATGGTTTCGCCCGCGGGTCCTCATAGACGTGGAAAAGGTCGACTGCTCTACGACCATGCTTGGAACAAAAGTCGACATGCCCTTCTACGTTACAGCGACTGCGCTCGGAAAACTAGGCAATCCCGAAGGAGAGGTTATCTTGACCAGAGGTGCCAAGAAACACAACGTCATTCAAATGATCCCAACACTCGCATCCTGTTCCTTCGACGAAATATGCGATGCTGCGGAAGACGGACAGTGCCAGTGGCTACAGCTATATGTCAACAAGGACCGCGCCGTCACACAGCGGATCGTAGAGCATGCCGAGAAGCGTGGCTGCAAAGGCCTCTTCATCACCGTCGATGCGCCCCAGCTCGGCCGTCGAGAGAAGGACATGCGCTCCAAGTTCACTGATGCTGGGTCGAATGTGCAGGGCTCGGGCGACAATGTTGATCGCAGTCAGGGCGCTGCTCGCGCCATCTCGTCCTTCATCGACCCAAGTCTTAGTTGGAAAGACATCCCTTGGTTCCTCAGCATCACGAAAATGCCCATTATTCTCAAAGGTGTGCAGTGCGTCGAGGATGTACTTCGCGCCATCGAGGCTGGTGTGCATGGTGTTGTTCTCTCCAACCACGGCGGTCGCCAACTCGACTTTGCTAGATCTGCGATCGAGGTCCTTGCCGAGGTAATGCCTGTGCTTCGTGAACGTGGCTGGCAAGACCGAATTGAAATATATATTGATGGCGGTGTACGACGGGCAACAGACATCATCAAAGCCGTCTGTTTGGGAGCAAAGGGCGTGGGTATTGGCCGACCTTTCCTCTATGCTATGTCAGCGTACGGCCTGGCGGGAGTGGATCGCGCTATGCAGCTGCTCAAAGATGAGATGGAGATGAACATGCGGCTGATCGGTGCCTCGAAGATTTCAGATCTGAGTCCTACTCTGATCGACACGAGAGGGTTGAGCATGCACACTGCGACTGTTCCAACGGATACACTTGGTATCAATGTATATGACCCTTTGGTTGGGCCAAAGGAAAAGGCCAAATTGTAGAATATCAACATGGAAACGACGTGGTTTGTACATAGGCTTGTGGTTTGGTTTTTTTAAGAATAGAACATACTTGGTTGTCGCGATCTTGTAAGTAACTTCACAAGATACTTTAGCAGTCCTCTAGTGTAGGAGCGACTTTCTGCAAAGAAAAAAGTAATAATGACGCCTCTATCTCCGGAAACTACGTCGCCCCTCGAATAGGCACATATTGTGCCTCAGCCCTGTCACACGCACACAGCACGCGTGTTCTCCTCATGAATTTAGCATGTGAAGGACGATGAGGCTGCGTGAAACCTCGTTCAGTGAGGGACGTACGTCACTAAAGCCACATGTGGTGTGGCGCAGACTCTCCGACGTCATGCCTGCCCCTTCGCCCCTCCTCGGCGCTTTCTCCATCGAACCACGCATATAACATTCCACTACGACTGCCCTTGTTGCTCACCCACACTCAAACTCATATCCAGATTCTCCATTCATCTTGATCCAGCCCTCAAACTCGGCACTGTAGTTCCATACACACACACATTTCCATCACCCCGCACTCACCACCATGGCTACCACGGTCCACGTCGAGAACATCTCCATCAAGACGAGCGAAGATGAGATCAAGTCATTCTTCAGCTTCTGCGGCAAGATATCAACCATTTCCGTAACCCCCACCGACCAAAACACACAATCCGCCACTGTCACCTTTGAGAAGAATGCTGCTGCGAAGACCGCTTTGCTCCTTGACAATACGCAACTAGGGCCAAACTCGGTTCACGTTTCATCCTCCAAGTCTATCGATGAGCTTGCCGGCGATAAGGCAGCCAGCGCCGAGGAGGCGAAAGACGGCGATCATCACATCGAGCAGGAGGAGAAGCCCCGCAGCCGCATTGTCGCAGAGTATCTTGCCCACGGCTACGCAATTTCGGATAAAGCCATCGAAAAGGCCCTCGCCATCGACCAGCAGCATGGTTACAGCAGCAAATTCACAAACACTCTCACATCATTCAACCAGAAGTTGGGTGCCACACAGAAGGCACAAGCTGTCGATACAAAGCTCGGTGTCACACAAAAGGTCACCGCTGGATGGAGTGGCCTGGTCTCCTACTTTGACCAGGCTGCTGGGACTCCCACCGGTCAGAAACTCCGCCAATTCTATGAGACGGGCAACAAGACAGTTATCGACGTCCACAATGAGGCCCGCCATCTTGCAAACTTGAAGACTGGCAAGCCTTCGTCGTCCGGAGGTGCCTCGAGCGGGAAGCCTAGCGTCGAGGAAGCAAATGTGCACACCCTCCCTGGATCGGACAAGACGCAGTGCAACTGCGCGGCGGAAGCCGGGAAATGCCCTTGCCCAGAGGGTAAGTGTGCGTGCTCTGGCTGTGCTAAGGCCGAGAGCAGTGTTCCCATCACCACCACTACCAACACTACAGCCTAAGTGTGGCATTAGAGAGGGGAAATAAATCTCAAAAGTAGGCTACCAGCGGAATATTTAGGCCTGGTAATGTGCTTTAACGTCATGATTTGATATGTTTTGGCAACGACGATGACAATGGTGGTTGGAGTTATAGAGAGTGGCTATATTTTCTCTCAATCAATTCAAACTTCTCTTTGGGTTGACATCACTGCACTTTCTTCCCATTTTCTAGTGAAGCTAATTTCCTTTCGTGTCCTTCTTATTTTAGCCTTTTTTACCCTGGCGATGGCCTTCCACTAGGGGTCTACACGTACTCTATCCGATGCCCCCTAGAGAAGCCGTAAATCCACTTTCCCGTGGAAACCTCAGATATGTCTCATTTCAAACGTTTCAAGCTTGCCTTTTACATCTGCGTCAAGGGATTTTCATCTAGTATTTCTATGATGATGAAAAAGCGATTCGCTACGACTAATTGTATCTGGAAGTGCATAAATCGAATTATTCCCCGAATGCCAAGTTTGGAATATACTACCACTAATAGATGTACCCCCTCTGTTATTCAACATTTGCATTGTTACCTGCGAAACGTTATGCAAAGCAGATACTTTTTGTCACCAGCATCCCGTCGATCACTTGCTGCAAGCGCAAGGACATTGTACCTATTGAGATAGCACTAGAGATGACCCTTACCGTCAGATCTGACTTTTGATTTTCCGCCACATTCATGGGTCACCTTTTCTTCCCTATTCTCATCCTGAATCCTTCACCAAAAGTTAGCGCCGAGACACTAGCCACATACGTTAAACCCTGCCTCATTCTCATTTTCATCTTCAAATATTCACTCTTTCAACACCAAACTCCATCTACCACATCCAATACATCGTGGTGCCACTCAACGTTACAAATAGAGCCTATGTTGGCGCTCTATTAGGTAGGCTCGATGCATGTTGCAACACAGCCGAAACCTCGTCACTGACGATAGCTCCAGCTATATAGTCACCCATGGCTAGCCTAGGCGCTGATCCTGCTACTGCCAATGTGACCGGAGAAACAATGGGACTTACCGTGCCAGCTCAAGAAGTGAGCCACCAGAGTATTCAGGCGCCTGAGTTCCATCTGTTCGGAGACCTTCCCTTGGAATTGCGTCAACGAGTCTACACGTTCTACCTTCTCGATGACAACAACACAATTTGCCGCGACTGGCCAGCTAATATATGGTCTCGTGACGTATCTTTACCTTATCTCCGATGGAACGAAAAACCAGCGTTCTTCCCCAATCTCTGTCTCGTTAGTCGCAGCATCGGACTTGAAGCAGCCGCTTTTTTGCTTAGCGTAACGCAAATCGAAATAACCTGGCAAGATGGGGTCCTTGTTCTCACGAGAGCACTTGCGATTTTTCATAATGATGTCCTTTTCCATAACATCCGCAGGCTGTCGTTCGAAAATGTTCAGATAGCGCGCATGTATTGCTCTACGAACATGCACCGTAGCATGTCAACAGATCACATCGACCCGGAGTTGAGTTATATTCACGGCGCCATGCAGCTCGTTTCCATGTGTCCAAGGCTCCGACAACTCAATCTTGAGTCGCCAGTCCATCGAAGGCTATGCTATTGCTGTGTATCTGAAGCCGGTATACAAAAGGACAGGGCGCGTGGCGTGCCCATCTCTTTTGATACTTTTATTGAGAACTTGGACTTAGATTCTGTCTTTGAATGCAAGGAGTTACGACGACTTGAATGGCGTGGAGATAAAAGTTTTCTATCCGCTGTTCCTGGGAATCGTGACGATGTCAATACCTTTCAGCTAATCATTGACATCGCGGATTGGCTAAATGCCGGGTTCGCAAAGCGAGACATGCAAGTAGACGTTCAGACGAGTCTTGTGTTACCCAAAGAAGATGGTTGGCCTCACTAAAAGGCACATTTGAAATCGTAGATTGTTTCCTGTTTCTAAGAGCCGATACGCGTTTATATAGACAGCCAGCATGGCTAGGATCTGAACAACACTAAAGAGACTCATTTAATGGCATGGAATCCGAACAGCATGAACAGAGACGAGATTTTAAGAAGGGCAAAGAGATTAGTCAAGATTCTAGAAATTCCAGTGTTAGTGTTCTGTACACTAAGGATGTTACTAAGATAGTATTTCAACACTGATGTACGTGAACTTGCTCTTGAAAGACGGATCGGAGGAGAACTCGCACCAAAGTCCTATCCTACTCAATTGATTGCCTAATATATTGCTCAGGAGAACAATAAACTCTATCGTAATCCACCAGGGAAAATTCACCAAACTTTCATAGTCACATGGAACGCTCTCGTACTTGAGTTATGGAGTATTTGCTAATGATGCCAAAACGGAGTTCACATATAGGCTAACAGATGGATCTACTGTATACTTGATACATTCCCCATGATAAAGCTTGCTGTCGGAGCCCCTGGAACGCAAAAAAAAAACGACTCATATTCTGCTCTTACTGACTTAGCGCGCTGTCACTGTTTCGTCTCGAACCCCACCTGTCATGGATCATTGGCGATGGGAAGACTCAACCCCTCGGTACAATCGGGCATTTGAGATAATGCCTTAGTCGCAACTCCGATTGACGCAGACAGAAGGCTGGACTCGGAGCCTACGTTCTGACCGCTTTCTCGGTTGGCGTTATGCGAGGCTTTGGATGCCGAATGGAGATAATGCTGAGGGAATATGGGCATATCGATGTCATGGAAAGTGTCTCTATGGGCTCAGAGTAAGATAGGAGTGTAGAACACGCCCTAGGTACACGAGGGATATCTGCATTGTGGCGAAGGAGTAGAGAGGGGAGAGGTTGATGCGGCTTCCGCTAAGTGGATAGTGGCCGCATTCTGATTGGCTAGGGCTTCGGGTGACAAGAGCTGCATGCGGCTAAGCAGGGATTCCCCAATGTTCCTCAACCGACCGTTTCTGTCAATTCAGCAGCGCTTCCAGTCCAAAATAAAACATAATAATGTCGCTCTATAGATGCGTGTTGTCCAAGTAATTCGATTTATCATGTTTGTGGAAGTGACAGATGGCGGGAGTGCCAAAGGAGTCATGAGTGGCGTTTCCGATAGCGCAGGGCCGACCTTGGCCGACCCAAACTCGCACCTACCAGGACCGCTTTTCCGGCACCTGATAAAGCTTTCCCCTCCCGAGCACTCTTCTTCCTTACATTCCTCCTCATTGCAACGCCTTGCCCTGTGCGACAGAAACCTTCTTCTTTCTCCTGCTTTCGGCTGCATTGGCTTGATACCTAGGGTTGTTTCTGGTCAAACGCAAACAGTGGCTTTACTTACATAGCATCCTCCTCACAGAGCCCTTCGTGATAGCGTGTTGGCTCAACCGTAAGATCATAATCAGTACTCAGGACATGTTTCTCACCAAACCAAGAACAAACCCCCCCGACCCTAGCAAATTCCCAACCGCTCAGTTCTTCCTCCTTGGTGAGTGCAACCCCGATTCGATTCCCATGTCGAAGTAAACAACTCATGTGTTACCTAGCGCTCGTTCGAGTCGCGGAGCCCATTGCTCTCACTTCCATCTTCCCTTATGCTTGTAAGCTCGTCGAACACTACAATGTCTCCGAGACAAGCGCCCCGTTCTTTGCGGGCATCCTCATCTCTGCCTTCTCCTTTGCCGAGGCATGTACCGGCATGTTCTGGGGCAGTCTTTCCGACCGAATAGGGCGTAAGCCTGTCCTACTCATGGGTTGCATGGGAACAATTTCCTCTCTGCTGATTGTGGGGTTCGCTCCGAACTTTTGGGTGGCTCTCATGGGAAGACTAGTTGGAGGTGTACTGAATGGAAACATTGGCGTGGTAAGTCAGGCATTAGATATTGAATTCCCAAAAGAAAGATTTTGTACTAAATATCCCCTTCAGATACAGACCATGGTCAGCGAACTTGTCAAAACCCCTGAACACGAGCGTAGGTGACGTCGTCCCATTTTGAAACCGACTCTGCTAAGTCCAAACAGCACGAGCATACTCCGTAATGCCCTTCATTTGGAGTGTTGGTTGTATCATTGGTCCGTCTATTGGTGGGTATTTCGCAGACCCCGCAGAAAACTTCCCTTCTTTCTTCTCCTCTTCTGGCCTTTTCGCCAAGTTACCCTATCTGCTCCCCAACCTTATCTGCGCGTCGTTGCTTGTTCTTGCTATTATTGCGGGTTACATCCTTCTAGAAGAGACTCATCCTGATAGACAGCCATGGAGCACGCAAGAGGACCTTGATACCTCGACTGCTGAAACCCCATTTCTACCGACACAAGGCGCTACCGCTAACGCGGCAGCAAACTTGGCAATGGAATCCTATGGGACATTTGATGCTGTGGATGTTCAGCGGGATGATTCCTGGCATCAAAAACCCAATGGAGAGTGGTCGGAGAACTCCCCATCAAATACCAAGGTGCTCACGAAGCCCGTGGTTATGCTCGTTGCGGCCCTCGGCATCTTCACATACCATTCAGTAAGTAATTTCTGATGTGAGATCAGTTCGGGAGATTATTACATGGTGTCCTTTTGAAGATAGGATGGATTTACTCCCTGCACTCTGACCGAATCTCCTCGACCCTGCCTTGTGAAATTGGTGCACCAAAGATTGCTAACATCAATTCAGATGACATACGATCATTTACTTCCGATCTTTTTGCAAGATAAGCGAGTCGATGACGTTTCCTCCTTTTCCATACCTTCCTCGGCCTTCGCAGGCGGACTTGGACTATCGACTCAAGATGTTGGCATTATCATGTCTATCAACGGAGTCATTCAGCTCGCTATTCAAGGTGTCGTTTTCCCGCTTCTGGCATCCTGGCTTGGCATCTGGCGACTCTTAATTCTCGTCACAATTGGACATCCTATCTCCTACTTCATCGTTCCATATATCTCTCTACTTCCTCCCAACTGGCTCTATTTCGCCATATACACTTGTTTGGCTATACGAAATACTTTCTCCATTCTGGCGTATCCACTCCTTCTCATTATGATAAAGGAAGCCGCGCCCTCACCAAGCCATTTGGGCAAGATCAACGGTCTAGCAGCTAGTACCGGCGCTGCCTGTCGAACAATTGCATCTCCAATTGCTGGATTGCTGTATGGTCTGTCGATTGAGCTTCGTTTCACGCCACTGGCCTGGTGGGCTTCTTCCCTGATAGCCATGGTCGGTGTTCTTCAAGTACCATTTTTACGTCGCGCAGCCAGCAATAATCATACTACGGTACACACACCGACACGCATGATCAAAGACTATACTTCAAGTCATGGAGTGACTCAGATCCGCGCCGAAAATTCGGAAATAAGTACTGAGAGTGAGCTAGAGAACGATGATGGGAACGAATACTCGAAGTTTATCAAGACGGTGTAGAGAACCGGGCGGGTGAGGAGCTATGATTTATGATAAGGAAGGAGAGGACTTTAGCAGAGCATTTTTGGTTGCCAGCAATGAACTTCCAACGACCATATATTCCGGGTATTGATTTTGGCGTTTTGGGGGAAAGCGGCCGGTTGATACCATTGTCATTGAAATATAGGCGTTTTTCTTTCAAGCATACACACCATTATGAAACGTCCTCTGTAGGTATGGAATCCAGGAGATGCTGATATGAGCAAACCGTAGATCGAGAGAGCATTTATATATACATCTTCCATATGAAGTATCTTGGTGCTATATATTCCCCGCTCGATTTCACATTGAATTTAGACTTTGGTTAGGCTATTCCGGCACAGTCCCATTCGCACGATTAGAAATTGTAGAAACTCTGACTGATCAAATACATGGCGATCTGTCACTTGGGCAAAAGAAAAAGCGATTGCAACATTGAAACGTTGAAACATGCTTGCTCACATCGCCGAAATGCGGCTATATATGCTAATTATGTAACCCGTCGAACTCAAATGAAATCCAAATGCCACGAAAAATGGTAACGCCATGTCGTACGAAGGCGTCAAAAAGAAGGGTATCTCCTGACCGAACCGAAAAAAGAGCTCGCTAAATGTACAGGACAGAATCAGGAAGACGTAACGATTGAGGAAAGGAGAAGAAAAACGAAGGAATCCAGCCTAGTAGAAATAACACAAGGAAACCAGTCCTGAGAAATCCAGCCAAAGAAATCCCAACCGTACAAAAGAAAAAAAGCGGATAAACGAACGAACGAACGAACGAACGCGACAACGTGCCTGCAAACAAGTGATTGTTCAAGAAAGCAAGATATCCGTCATCGGAATATTAATATCCCACTCCTCGTCTAGATTTGCCTCTCGGCCCACGATGCACTTTGTCTTCGCGCACGTCTTGTCGCTAATGGTTCGTGTATGCTCGAGGAAGATGTGATTCATCAACGTCTCCACATTTCCGTAAATGCCAGTCACATTGCCCTCGACGCTGCAAATGGTGCATCCGTAATTGTAATCCTCCTTGTCATCGTTCTTGTACGAGGACACAGACGCAGACGCCGCTGCCGAGCGCGCCGTATCGGACATTGTCTTTTGCTTGACGTGGGATTTGGCGAGGAAGATCCATTTGTATCGTATTCCGACGGCCGAGTTGTGCACGGTAGGGTCGACAATCATCTCTTTCTTGTTGCGCTTTGTGGGGTGCGGCGCGGAGAAAACATCGCCTTGGAAGAGGCATGTCTTGCATTGCCAGATTTGCTTTGTGTTGTACATCCCGTTGGGCACACTTTGGAGACCAAGACCACGCTTTGTTTCTTCGCGGATCGCCCAGGCACCTTTGCAGAATCCCCAGTAACGGTTTTCTTTGCAAGGACGGCCATCCATCATTTTCTCTTGTTTGGTAGTGGGTCCTTGGATGGTGCTGGATCGGATCGAAGCGGAAGAGGGGTCGGAATTGGTGTGAGAGATGGGGACAAACACGGTAGCAACGGCAGGTACAGGGGCACGGGTTGGAGAAGGCGTCTTGTTCCGACGAGCTAGGGTGTATATTTCGTCCTTGAGCGTGGGCGGTGGTGGGCCTGAGGTGATGGATGTTGTGATGCCATAAGCGGCTGAAGACTCAACCAGCTGTCCAGGAACTAGGTGGACGCGTGTTCGGCCTGCCCGAAGACCGTCGTTCTCTTGCTCGATTGGTGTTCGTGGTTGCTGTGGGGTGGCAAAAGGCGCCACGGAAGAAGGGGGCGGGCGAGCTTTTAGGGGAGCAGTGAAAGGAGTGATGGCATTGGGTGGGGTGTTAGTTCGCTCTGAGCTAGCAAATGAGATAAGGGAGGGAGCCCGATTTTGCGGAGGAGCAGGAGACCGGTTTCGTGGGGCTACTGGAGAGCGCTCTCGCAGGGGTGGGGGTGGGGTTTGATTTGGTCGTGGTGCACTATAGGATGGAACAGATGCATTGTGAGTTTGTTGTTGTGCAGGAGGAGGAGGAGGAGGAGCATAAGAAGCAACAGGTGAAGTAGGAATGTGATGAGGTATAGAGAAAGGAGAACTAAGTCGCGATTGGGCTGGTGCTTGTGGATGTTGATGCGCGGCAAAGGATGCAGTAGCAGGTGGTACGGGGGATTCGCGCGGAGAGTAGTCGGAGGCGTTATGGCGTGGGGGCGTCTCGTTAGAAGATACCGAATTACGGCTGTATAAGGATGGTGGTACTGTATCTGAATAGACTGAACTCGACGCCGATGTGGCTGACCACCGCGATGTTTGAGACTGCTGCTCGGGCATTTGCTGAAGCTGTGAGTTGGGTGCTGCGTAGTAATGGTTGAATGTAGGTTGATGCGGGTTGAAGACGTTGTGATTGAAGGTTGGGTATTCTGTTGGGTGCTCTGGAAAGTCCTCTGGCGTCGGCGGTAGGTTCTTGAGCATCAGAAGTGCATCTTGATTCAAGGCATATGTATCTCGTCTGGAACCATCACCCCCATTTAGTATTGCCAGTGTATCTCGCTTTGCTGCGTTGGCGCTGTCGCCATGGAGCCGAGCCCAAGCGTGATTCTTGTCTCCATCCGCGTACAGGCCCTGATATGAGCTGATGATCTCGTCAATGTCTTTCATGATTGAACCTTTTTTCTCGGATCCTTGTATTAGATGGTTAAGGGCGGGGGAGAAGTTGATGCTGGCAGCCGACGAAACCGGGTGGTGCTGGCTTGAAGTAGATGAATGTCGACTATTCCTCTTCATAGAAAAATATCCTGCTAAGCCGGACTTTGTCTCTTTTGAATCGCCAGGCGCTGGGATAGTCACAGCCGATGGTATATAGTTGTCTGGAACGTGAGGAATATTGACAGTCCGGAAGGACTGCATGGACTCGAGTGAGGTCCTAGAGTCTCCGCTTCCACCATGTCCGCTCGTTAATATCCGCGGCAGGGGTCGAGTGATGAGAATCCGCTGTTTCAACTCGTCAAGACAGCTAATGCTATCTTTCCGGTTGACGATGCTGGATTCGTGAAGGATTTGTAAATTTAACACGGCATTTTCGTATTTCACGGCAAGTTGGAGGCTTTTGATTACTTCGGCTTGCATCACGACGGCAATGTGTAGCAAACGGTCGCGTGCAATGGCTGCAGATTGTCAGTTGATTTTGGTCTCCGGACTTCGCGGACATGGGCAGGAAACACACCATCGCCAACCTTCATTATTTCTCCGAGCTCTCTCAGGTCTTGACTGTATCGGATCCCAACTTGAGTTTCACCCGTCTCAAGCGAATCTTGGAGCTGCTTCTCCTCGAATTCTTGTTGACTCCGACCTCTGCTGCTGCGGCGACGCTGCTTTTTCTTGATGTGCGCCACCAGTTCTGCCCCGCCATGGAATGCAGACACGACTGCAGCCACTGCTCCCACCACCTTGAATCTAGTCAGTAAATGCTCATGTTACATGTTGTTGAGTTACATTGGTGATGCTGTTGCGCATCTTGGCGGGGATTGCCTTACAACCAAGGGCTAATGACGGTGAATAAAATAATCAGATAATCCGGGGTAGGGTGCTCGTGCGGAGAGGACCCGACTTACCTCCAGACCGGACATTATGACTGGATGTTGTTGGCTAGGGTGGACACTTGAAATAGAACCAACAGCAGCACTCTGTTTCCGTCTTGAGCTGCTAAGAGGCTCAAGGTAGAGGCGTGAAGGATGGTGGGAGTGTACGGAGGAGGAAGGAGGAAAGTAGAGGAGCAGGAGGGGGAGAATAGGCAGACAGAAGAAGAGATGGTTGGCAGGAAGGCTTCGACTCAGAATTGGGGCATCTCCTCTCAGCCTCATTATTCGCTCTATCCCCCCCCCGCCATGGCTGGCACACACCGACACGGTATCACGGTTAGCCTTGAGTCTGCCATTCAGCAGGCGACAGTTTGCTCTGAACCGCGATGCAGGTTGCGCGCGCAGTTGCTGCATTCCTTCCAATCAGCGGAGGGAGTGGCTTGAAACTGGACGGGCTGTGTGCATGCGGACAAACGGCCGTGAATCCGACATTGACGACCGCAGCATCTTGGCGGGTGTGGTTTATCGATCTTGTGTTATCGCAATACGTATTCCCATGGCCGATGCTACTGGAGGCTGCGCTATTTTCCTGGCCTGACATGCGCGACCAGAGCCGGGCGGACGTGATTGATGGAGGTGTCGTGCTGCGGCCTGTTGCTAGGCATGGAGGCGAAGCTGTGCATTGGGGATGCAGTGAGCAACAGCCAAAGCTGCGACAATAAGCTTAGTGCTGCCTGAAGAACCAAAGAGGCGTCTTGTATCTTCTGTCTTGCGTCTTGCAATCTTGCTTGCATGTGGTGGGGGCTCGATTGACCAGGACGAGGCCCCCAGAGCGCTCGCCGGAACAGGCACTACCTGGCTCACGTGCTCGCGTGCTGGCTTCGGCGCATCACACCCCCACGCCTGCTCTCTCAGCCACCACCCCAACTCACAACAAAAGCCCTCCCCATTGCCGGTAATTGCCTGTCGACGTGATCACCGCGCCGAGTCAGCCACGACAGCCCGATCTGTGCCGTTACAGGTGCCATTGAAGCTTAATTGCACTGCTACCAGTTCCCCAGCATTGACTCGCCTGCACACCCTCGTTGCTCGTCATGGTCAATATTTTGCACAAGATAATTACTATTGGCATCGTTGTAGCGAATTTGGTATATCCAGCCCAGTCCAGTTCAGCACCCCGTTTCCGTTCATAATAATCCGCCCTGCGGGTTCGCTCGCCGTAATACCAAAAATGCGAAACCGAGGGTCCTACACAACCCCGCGTGCACAACAGCATGAATGCACTCTACCATCTGGGACTCCAAACGTGTCAAGAACACGCCTCACGCCACCACAAACGACCAAAGATAGAAAACGGATCCTCTTCCACGTCGCACGCCCCGCAGACCGTGCGATCCAAACCCCCCAAAAATGCAAAACAACCGGTATCCAGGCCGAGGTAAAAGAATAAAAACTCCAGGCGTAAGTTGGGTATGTGGGAAGAATGAAAAAAAAAGAGAATATGCTAGCTCAGGCTTCCACTAACTGCACACGCTGACTCTTGCGATTCTTGAGCTCAACAAGCGTTGGTGTGAGTGCCCTCCTATCAATCAACCTCTCTGGGCCATCGGTTGCCCTCTTGACGAGCATGGGCTTTAAGAACTCGGGCCGATTTGCTCTTGACACAGAAACCGACCGTGCAACCCCGAGAGTGGCCATAGACTCGTTTGGAGTTGGTTTTTGGCCTGCCAGGTCAGCCGACCGCGGGGCAGTCGTAGGCGAAAGGATTTGTGTTTTCAATTTGGAGTCTGCCTGTGATGACGATTCCAGGGGTGCTGAAGATGGCCCATCCTGAGACGCGGGGTTTGGAGGAAGATTGGTAAGTGTTGGTTTCGAGATAATTTCCCATTGTGGCTCGTTGTCCTCGTTGATTTGCGGTTTCCAAGACTGCATTGGGCCGGCTCGAACTACTGCTATTGTGATCTCCTCCGATTCGGATTCAAAGCTGCGACCCGTCGAAGGGGTGGGCGCTAATGACGGCGTTGCTAAACCCAAATCTTGCCTCTCGCCTTGAACCTCTTTTGAATCTAGAGACACTTCTCTCACTCTATCGTTAGATGGTCTTGGGATTGAGAAGTTTTGCCTGCTTGGTGAGCTAGATGGTGCCGTCTTTGATCGCTGTAGCGGTCTCGGTCGATGGACCGATAACACACGAGGGGATGGCGTTCTGCGACGGTCATTCTCGGTAGGCTGGGGAAATAATGAAAGCCCCACAGATGGAGACTTAGGGAAAGACGGCGAGGTCGCCCGCCGTTGCGGTTTCAGGTTTCCGTTTCCAGTCCCATCATCTTCGTTCTGTTTGGCTAGTTAGGATAATCCCGCAAGAGGAGATATTTTTGGCATGACAAACCTTCTTTGACAACTCATTGAGTGGTTTCAGTCTGTCCGAATTGTTGCCCTGTCGTCGCACTAGGAGTGAGGACGAACGATTTGAGTTTGGCTCGAGTAGATTGCTGCATCCTGCGAACATGACCGAGTAGCGCTCCATCTGTATACTGGGAATGTCGACGTCAAGCAACGGGCGGTCGCCGTTTCCTAGAGGAGATCCATTTTGTGATCCAGAAACCACTACTTGGGGCACGGTTGCAGAGCGGTCTTTTGGGGGAGGCTTGGGACTCAAGGCAGAGCGCATGAACGATGACTTTTGCTTCGTCGATGAGGCCACACCGATTGTGAGGGCATGTGGCCTAGTCTCGGTGGGTGGCTGTGGTTGACCCTTGGGAAGTTTACGGGATTCCCTTATTTCCGGCTTGAATGGAGGAGGCGAAATCTCCATTGGCGACATCGTCCTTGAGTCCAGCGATTCATTGTCCTGGTGGCTATCCATACGAGCAGGCGACACTGCTGGGGCTAACTGGTAGAATGTGGTCTGCTGAGGAGGAGCCGGGGTCTTCTTGAATATCGACTTCCATCGACTGAGCTTCGGTTTCGGAGAGTCCTGCTTCATTTCTGAGGGTTCCGGAAGATAGTTGCGGGATGCATTGTTTGAAGAGATGTAGGTAACCGTGCCATGTTGACTGGTGACGAAGTTGGTGGAGTGTGAGGCCATGGTAGGACTCCCAAGTGCAATACCAATCACGCCTTCCCGTTCTTCGTGGATTTCGGCAGTGTAGAGAAAAGTAGCAGACTTGTTGGTGTTTGAAGGAAAGGGAAAGGCGAAGTCATCTGTGCTAGCCGGAGCGGTCGGAGCTACTTTTTTGTGGAACAGTTTCCTGTCTCCTGGACCACCAGATGTTGTCGGGCGTTGCGCTAACATGTTGGGAGTTTCAACCCGTTCTTCTGCTCTTGAGACAGGAGTAGCTGCCTTTAATCTGTCGAATTCGACTCGGAAATCGCTGGGCGGTGGCGTCGACCTATTTAGCTCCTGTTGGTGGGTTTCCTTGTGGCCGCCTCGGAGCACTCGCATCGACCTTGACCTCAACATCCTAGCCATGGCGGTTTCAAGAGCGCTAGTCTTTCGTAGCGGGTGTCAGGAGACAATCTATATGAAGGAGTGACGAAGAGAAGAATAGAGTGGGGTAAGGAATGGACAGCTCTCCTGAGAGCAACGGGTGTGTATGGTGGCGATGAGGTTGGTGGGACGAAGAAAAGAAAGGGCAGCAGGAACGAGTTATGCAACCACACAAAGGGTCTCGGGAAACAACATTGTAACCCGTGTACACGAATGGAAGCCTTCATGCCTAACGGTGCTATGCCACGACTAGGTTGTCAGGGACAGATTGCGCGAGATTGGCGTACACGTTGAGGTGGGGGGAGGGGGGTGCGGCACAAACACGGGCAAGGAGGCAACATCAGGCGCAGATTGGATGTTGTGGCAGCTTTGCGACAGCAATACCCATGGCAGCTGACAGAAGACATCGTGAGCATGCAACAAATTAGCTGGGACAAGGCGGCTGTTCCTGCAGTTCGGCGGCGGGCACGAGCCTGGTTTCGAAAGTGCCCCCGTCCCGCAATTTCGCCTCATGATGCCAAGCGAGCTGCGACGACAAACACTGGCTGCGTCTGCTGAAATGAGGTGCGCTTTCATGGCGACACGCAAACAGAACCGCGCAATGTCCACGGCAGATTTGCGCCCATTATGTAGATCCGGCATTCACGATATCTGGATCGTGGCCGCTGCTCGCGCGCGCATCCTGCTCTTGATTCCGATGTCTGACGGCACGACTCGGAAATGAGGGGGAAAACGTAAGGACGCCAGTCAGATGCAACCCTGCCGAACATCCAAAATTGCTACAACATTTTGATTGAATACCCGTCGTTGCCAGCGCTTCGGAAATTTATGACTGCATAACACGGTGAGAGGCTCCCAGGGATCGACACTGTGCAGGCGGTTAATCTATCCAGCATTTTGCCCTGTTGCCCTCATGCGGCTGTCTTCGACCGCACTTCTCCCGCAGGCTTCCAGCTGCATCTTGACGTCTTCAAGTGCATCGGAACGTCGACAAAGCGTCCACCGTTGTTCGAGAACATGCACTCGATCGTGCCTTAATCCGCGGACAGGGACTTTCCGGGTCGCCAGCTTTCGTACCGCGCGGCCTCTTCCTTGACCGTATGCGGGACATGCTCACTTAGAGCACGCTCGAAGTGACACATTCGAATTGCAGGCTGCGCGTCAGGAGATTTCTCGTAGTCGGAGATGGCCATTTCCACAGCAACGGAACACAGACCCTTGATGTCAGCCCCGCTGCTCCCCTCTGTCCTCGAAGCCACAATGTTCAGATCAACATCATCCGCCAGCGGTCGCTTCCTAGTGTGAATCTGGAGGATCTGCTTCCGTGCTTCTTCATTCGGCAGCCCGATATGGATATGAGCGTCGAAACGTCCTGTGCGGATCAAGGCTGAGTCAAGGATGTCGGGCCTGTTCGTCGCACCAATAATGAAGACCTCCTTCAAGGCTTCGATACCATCCATCTCGTTCAATAGCGTAGCAACCACATTCAGACCACTGTCACTGGACTTCTCACGCGACTTGCCGATAGAGTCAATTTCATCAAAGAAGATGATGCACGGTTTTGCTGCACGAGCACGGCGAAACACGTCTCGTATTGCGCGCTCGGATTCCCCAACGTACATTTTAATTAGCTCCGATCCTTTCACGGCCAAGAAGTTTTGATTGGATTCGGTTGCCACTGCCTGAGCGATCAGGGTCTTTGCACAACCGGGCGGCCCGAATAGCAGAACGCCTTTGCGTGATTGCGGTCCGCCGAACTTGGTGTCAAGGTCAGGATACTAGAAACAGTCAGCATAGCGTTCGGCGTAACATCCAGTGTACTTTTTCTTACCTTAATTGGCCGGATGGTTATAGCTTCGAGAAGCTGTCGAACATGGTCTAACCCAGCAATATCGGTCCATCGAACCTTGGGCACCTCCAAAATGCTATCGCCAAGGACGGTCGGTTGCACTTTGTCAATTACAGCATCGAAATCCTCCTGTGTTACAAATTCAGTGGCTTCTAACCGCTCGGCAAACGAGGCCTTGCTTTCTGCGTCCAAATCTCGATAGATGAGTTGTACACGGTGATTTCTTGCCAAACCACACAGTTTGTAAATATCGCGACCAACAAAGCCATGCGAGCGCTCGGCCAAAGCAGCAAAGTCAACATTTGGAGTGGCTCGATCTGTTCCAAGTATTTGCCGTAGCATATCTTCCCGTTGTTTTGTGTTTGGGGGAAAGATTTCAAGCTCCGTCTTGAACACTGATGTTGTTCGAAGACTTGCATCAACGTCATAGACGCTTCGGGCGGCTGCTGAAACGAAGACTTTGGTCCCTTCTAACATTTTCATTTCTCTTCGCAAGCGACTTACCAGGTTCTCCGCCTTCCCCAGGAACTTATCCAAATCATCCATGAGGATAAGGCTCGGTTGAGATCGTCGGGCCTTCTCGAAGGTGTCAGACATAGCCTTGGCTTGGGCCTTGGGGTTTGAAGTGAGCCAGTCTAGGTCCAGCCTAAAGACCTCCCTCCAAGCACATTGAGACAGTCGGTCAAGCAACAAAGTCTTCCCGGTGCCTTCGGGACCATGGATAAGGAAGGATGTAGGTCCAAGAAGATGCTGATCTAGAAAATTGGAGGCAAAACTTGTGAGAAAGGCAAGACCATAGTTGATAACCTCGAGATGATTGGATAGCCCGCCAATACCTATGTCATTCATCCGAAGAATTTCCTCCTTCTGGGAAGTTGGTTTTTCTGTTGGTAATTCTTTTATGGTTATCTGGGTATTTAAAGGATCAAAATATAGAGGGCCATCCAAGTTCGGAGGAGGTAAAACATTCTCAATGGCCATACGTGTCTTCCCGGTTTTGTGGCGATGAGTGGGGCCCTTGTGTTGAAAGTCAAAAGTGCACCCAGGAAGGATAATATCAAGATCAACTGGAAACAATTATTAGACGGCAGCTCGAAGAGAATATTGATACAGCTGACCACACCTAAAGCGTAACGGGCCCAATGAAGAAGCTCTCCCGCTGAGTCGAACTTGTTCCAGTCGGAGGGCGAAACTAGTTGGACTTCGATAGATTCGATAGGCCTCCATAATTCGGTAGCCTTTTCTATGAATACTCGTTCTTCCAAAGACAGCCCATATGTTTCTCGAAGTAGATCCGTAACTTTTGCTATGGGTTTGCTTCCAGTATTGATCGGAGTAGCATTCCAGGCGACGGCAAAGCCCTTGGACCCAGCAGAAGTACTTAGACGGATTGGCTCTCCATTCAAAACTCCTAGGCTTTTTAGCTCTTTAGGAGAAAGATGAACACGGAATCCACCCTCAAGCGCGGTATGTGGCGTATTGCGCTCGAGCGGCCTGAGCGAGTATGCTGTAGCTGCAGACATGATCTTGCACTTATGGTAAGGGGAAGAGGGTTGATTATAGATGCATCTTCTCTGTATGTTGGATAATCTCTCCTAGACGTCGAGAAATTTTTTTGTCTCAATAATTGGAGGTTGAGGCGTTGCCAAGGAATTGAAAATAGTGGCTGATGACATAAACTTCAATATGCGAAGTTTTGGGTCTTTAACACGGCCAGCAGCATTGATCCCGTGCAATGTGACCTACTAAAGCAATTGATGCCACCGCCGCGCCTCATTCGACCTCTGCGGCCATGGCATCCTCCACGGGGCCCTTCCCAGGTGCGCCAGGCGTCTGGTGTACCCCGCGACCCAGCTTTATCCAGACACAGTGACCAGACGTGGACCTCGCCATCGCGGAAGCAATCTACACAATCAGGGGCCAAGGGCAAGTTGTTGATGATAAAATATTTGGGCGTATGCGCAGCTAATGATAAACTTTTATAGGCCCCAAAGCCAGCTCTGCCTCAATTTCAGCCTCTTCTCCACAAGAACCGCGAGCCCACGGAGAGGCCACACAGACACGATGGTGGGGTATGCTAGTCAAAACTGTATCCAAAGTTTTTTCGGGGTCTGCTATGTCCACATCGGAGCAGCAGTCCCATTCTACAAACGACAATGATCCCTCGCTTCGAATATCGCAATCCGTCAACACTACTAAAGTGTCCACACCAAAATGCAGGCCTTCGACCCATAATATCTCAAGAGAGACTACAGTCGTTCAAAGTGGAGCAACTCCAAATGAAAGTAATATGGCTAGAATTGAACAGGGCAAGATTTTGGTCAATACCAAACAGGACCATAGTTCCTCAAGGGACACCCACACGGCCCGGGACAAACAAGGACCTAAAGATAACCAACCCTTGATTTCTGTCAAGAAGCATGTGTCTTCAAATGAAATTGCGTCTAGTGACAAGATACAAAGTGTGAGTCAAAAAGGCAGTCCTCTAGCCCCGGATTCTATCAAGATTCCTCGTTCTCCAGTACCGCAAATATACCATTTTCAACCTGCTTCAGGGGTTGAAAAGAAAGAAGGACCTGAGTTGGACAAGTCAACAGAGCGAGGCGACTCTATACCGCCCGAGGGGAAATTGTCACCCAAAACCCATGTAGAAAACCCTGACATACAGGCTCTGCTCGAGCAACACAGTACGAAAAGCATCAAAAAGGGACCGCTCCTGTGGCGTCTCCGGGCGAGTCAAGAAACTCAGAACACATCAGATAGTGAGCAGAGTAACGAAGCAAGTATTGATCAGATGAAGTTACAACATTTTCAAGAGCAAACTCATCGGGATTCAGATGTGAGGGAACAACTCCAACAATTGGCTCAAAAAGTACGCCAATTGCAGAAAATATTGGACTCTTCATCACCCAAAGGCCAAAATGAAAGTAGAGTCTCATCATCTCCATCATTTGGGACGTTGCAGAAGCCGAACTCCCCATCACGCCACACCAAAGATGAGCCGAAAGCTCGGTCACGTTCGTCATCAAAATTGGGTCACCCACCGTCTTCGCCTGAGAATGACTCGCACATCAGGCCACGCATCCCACAAAACTCCATGAAGACTGTAAAACCAACCGTTCAGACGAAGGGACACACATCAACACCCTCATTCAGTGATATATGGGAGGCCCAACCAACGAGTCCTAGATCACACAGCAAGCACAAAATCAAGACTGTTAGCAGGCTTTGTGACCAAGTGCTCAGAAATGCACATGGCCATGCTTCACGTTATGCCAACTTGTTAAATTCTCTAGCAAATGAACTGGAGAAAATACCATCTCCACAAGTAAGACTGCTTGCCAGAAAGGTCAACGAAGCTCGGCTCTACAATGTTTCAACCTCAACATGGGCGAAGGGGAGGAAGCATGGTATTTTTGAAGCGATGATCTCAAAAACAAGAACGGGGGAGTTACCTGAAGTCGATAACTCGTTGAAGGTGATAACAGACCGCGTTCGTTCTTTGAAGAAAGTCACCAATCACAAGAAACCCCTAGAAGAGTCACAGTCTATTCAAATAAACACCAGTGTGTCTCAACTTAGTGCAGTTGAAGTACACGATAGATCCAAGGAACAACAAGAGATTGAAGGAAGCGCGGTAAAACAAGTAGCAAACCCCAACAACTCTGAGGATCGAATTCAGGAACCAGTGCTCCACCGGTGTGACGCACCAGCCCAAGAGCCAGTCTTCTCATCACCTTCTGAGAACCCAGTGGATTTGGGCCAGCAAATTCAGCAACAGCCTACGCCTATTATTGTTTACGATCAAGTGATAGAAGGAGGGAATGATACTCAAAGGCTCAGTCGACAAATCCATACCCATGCTAGGGCGATGAATGTGTCCAGACATTTGGACCCTGCAACTCCTCCAACATCCACTACCACACATAAGATGGATGGACAAACGACACCCTCGGGACCACTAAGTACCGCAGCGCATAATGAACAGTCCCTCCTCGAAGAACTCTTTCCAGAGGCTAGTAGCTACATCCAGCCGCATTACTCCGAACGCAACCCATACCCTAAATTAGACCTACCTAACGAAGTGTCTCCTCTCATCCGTCCATACCCAACTGAGGTTAAAAAATCTCTTCGTGAACGCATCATTGAGGGGTTCCAAAACAGTGGCGAGCAAATAACGGCACTTCAATTCCTAAACTGCAGCACTGAGTTTACCGAATCCGATTTCCGGCGGCTCATACCAAAAGGAAAGCATATCGAGTCCTGGGCTCGAAAGGGAGAGTTTTACAAGATCATTCCGGGTCGAGATCCTTTGTCCTTGGATCGGCTGCCGTTCTACTATATACTTTTCAAATCGGCGGAATCAGCACTCGCATATCAAGCTAACGTTTCTCGTCTCCACAAACTCTGTTCTCTACACCAAGGCTCAGACATCATGTCTGTCATTGCTCCTCCTCGCGGTCTCCTCGAAGACGGCGAAGATGTCAGCGCAGCCATGTCGTCGTACCTACTTAAGCCCAGCTCGCTCCGTCTCAACCTCAATATGCTCATGCAGCCCTACAACCCCGCCCTACGCGCCCTCTTCGAGCGAGGCGGCTATCACCCTATTGCGCCATCCGAAGATGTGACAGGGAAACCACTGTACAAAGTTCTCCTTCAGATCAACGGATGGGAGCCTACCGAAGAAGACCTTTACCGCATCCTCTACCGGCACGCCCGCCAACGCGGCATATCTTGGCCCTTCCACACGGAAAGCACGGCGGCGATCCGCAAACTCCGCGACATTATCGATCTGAAGGCGCGCTTGCTGCCCGTTTCCTCATCCGGGCCACGGTCTAGTATGAAGCATGCGCCTGTAGAGCTGGATCCAACCATGGGCTTCTCGCTTCCTAGCCCCGATGACGTCCCGGGAAATATCAATCAGATGGTCATGAACCGCGTGTACAATAGGTGGATCATCGAGTTTGACGAAGAGGATGGTGCGAGGCGGTTTGCGAGGTTGTGGAATCGGAGGGTGCTGCCCCAGCCAAAATTTGTGTCTTGGCGGGACACGGAGGAGGAGAGAATGGTTAATGCCGAGTATCTTTGGTAGGGTCTGGAAAAGTAGAGACTGGATGAAGTGTGTATGTATATATGTATATGTAATGTGGTAGATGTAGATGCACGCTGTATCATGCCACGTCCTGTTATGGGAGACTTGATCAGCTCCAAGACTCTTGCAAACATATAATTATAACCGTTCCGTACCAAGATGCAAGCTTTTTTTCCATGTTGTAATAGTTATCACGTGGCCTAATTTGTATATGTCACAGTGGAGAGCAGATAGATGGTACGAAGCATACATTTTTGGTTTGGTATTGGCAATGACGTTTTCATACTACAAGTACAATGGTATCTCCAAAGGGTATTGCCTGAATCCCATATCCCATAGACATCACCAGGCAACATGCACACTGACAGTGAAAAGAAACCCCAGAACCTAGTATTGTTAAATTCTGATCCAGTTGTCAAGGCGAGTGTGCGAACTACAAAAAAGCAAAGGGAAGAGAGAAGAAGATCGCTCCTTACGTATCCATAGTGTCCCACGGCACGAAGTAATACATATTGATAGATCGAGTAGACATCACAGCTATACCATGTGCTCCCCATATCGGCTCCCACTCACGGGCTTCCGCTCCACCGAATGCCGACCAGGCGCGCCAACAGACTCGCCAACGACACCGCCATGGGTGCCTCGCCCATTAGACACGCCACGGTTGTGATTGTGGCCATGGCCGTGAACTGCAGACGCAATGCCGCCAGCCGCCGCAGCCATGGTGCCACGAGGAGAATCCGAAGCATCGCCTGGTGCGCCGCCCCAAGCTCCTGCGTCGTGCGTTCCCCAGTTTGCTTTGCGCGTGAAGGTTGCCTCGTGGAAGCCGTCGAGCGTGTTGGGGCCTGCACCGTAGATGAACGGGGAGTGGCGGAGGAGGGGAATGTGGTTGACTGGGGGTTGCGTTAACATGTCACTCGATCAGAGAGGTATATATTGTTCTTACATCTAAAGTCCCAAACGCTTGCATACACCATTCTGTAAGCCGAGAAAGCCATGGTGGTCCCGATGACAGCGCCGGCGAGGATGTCGTACCAATTATGGTACTCGTCAATTGTGAGCGCTCCACCAATGAGAACTGCGCCGAGGATGGGCATGTAAAGAACAATGAGCTTCCACATGGCTGGGTGGTAGTTGGAGAAGACCTTCAGCTTGGCGTTGAGATACAGGTACAGGAACACGAAGCCGGCGAAGGCAGCGGTGGTGTGACCCGACGGCATTGATTCTAGTGAGTCGTTGATCTCTTTCTCATCACCTGTGCAGATCTTGCGGTCGTACATGATTTGGTGATAGCCGTTGCCGATTTGGAGACCAGTGACGTCGGGCTTGCAAACGGCGAGGAAGTGAGGACGCAACCCGCCGATTAGCCATTTGACAAAGACTTGGAAGACAGCCGCGGTGATGAGGGAATAAAGGAGGCCGATGGTGGCGTTGTTGACGTCCCAGAAGGAGCGGACGCGGACCTGCACAATCAGGAAGACGGTGATGGGGATCAGAGCTGCCATGAGGGCGGCCGCCCAGATGGGAACAATCTCGTTGCGCATTGGGTAGGCGAACTCGGGATAGACAATCTCGCCGTCGTTGAAGGTCACTATACGTATTAGCCACTTTCTTGTGCGTGTTGAAGCTGCTAGAGCGGCGTACCTGGAAAGCTTCTGCTTGGAGCTGGTCGAGCCATGTAGACCCCGAGGCCAATGGCTCCCATGACAGCCATGGAGACAATGTCTAGCGCTGTAGCCTTGATCCACTGACCGAAAGTGGGCCTTGAGTTCCACGCTGACGGTCCATTGCTAGCAGTAGCATGTTGCTTACGACTGAAGATGCCCGGCTTCTTCTCATGATGGCCAGGGCCGGCTGTTGCGGTGGCAGTGTTTGCGTCCACAGGGGCGGCACGGCGACTGAAGAATCCCATATTGGTAGTATCAGTCGAGAGAAGTTCTTGAAGGAATTAAGGGAGAAACGGAGAGGAGGATATGGGGTGGCAGAGGACCGAGGTTATGTGGCTCGTAGAAGGCGTACACAAGCAAACACCGTCTCTGTGACGTATGTGAATGGGACAATACCCAATGCAGAATCTCTACTCAATCAATGGAGCCAATTCAAAGGAAGTAAAGAGACTAGCCAATGGGTCTGCACCAGGGCTCATATACTCACTCTCCTCCCCCCTTCCATCGACGATGCACATATCACACGCGCAGACATCCTACATCATGGCATCGCGGTGAGCGCGCCACAAACAGGCTCACTACCCCAGCATCTGATCCTAGCAACGGTGACGAGCATCGTGGCCAGGGGCTGGAGGCATGTTCGGGAGAGTTGGACGACGATTGATGCCCGAGGGGGCGGCTGAAACGCGGGTGCAGAAAGTTGGCAGGAAAGCTTGGATGCGGCATGGGGGCCTGGGGAGGCTTGTGAGGAACGTGAATGCGGTGCTGAGGGCCGAGACACACAACGAGAAGCTCAAGATGCAGATCGGACGGACTGGAAAAGAAGATGTCTGGCGAGGAAGCGGTACTGTACAGTTGATGTTCGCATCTGGAGCCGCCATCCAGCCACCGTAGTGCAGCGATGTATTCCACTCATCGTGCAATGACGTCAACCACTACTAGGACCACATTGCCACACTTTTACACCGCCACACCCACCCAGCTTTGCCTACGGTACCCTGCACCGCTCCATCCTTCGCCACAAAATATACCAGACGAGAACCAATAATGCAAGATCCACGATTCCAGATCGGTAACCCATGGTAATCTACAATTCCCTTAGTTCGCATGGCATGGGGCAGGGTATGCAGCAATAACGAATCCATCGATGGATTTGGAACTGCGTGTTCGTGACGTTTTGGTTTATTCTGCCCCGGAATCATCCCCAAAAAAAAGGATATGGGCACATGGCACGCCGTTACTGTGCCTGTGACAATAATGCATTCTTGATGAAATCACAGTACAGCAGCAGCAGCAACGAGCTGAGACGGAATGGAACCTTTACGCCACCGTCCGTAGGTTGGTTAGCGACTGCGTGGGTGGGACCAACCAACCCTCCAGTAGCCGTGTAGTGTGCCTACACTGGCCAAGTTCTCTGTTCTCAAGGCATATAACTACCTGACAATCGAATCGCAGCACTTTGAAGTTAATGTACATAGAGAATCATAGGCCCCCCCAGTGTAGGTAGGAACGTTAGCAACATCAGCTGGAACCAAACTATCCTGGGCCCCACTCCCTTACCCCCCACACTATCGCTCTGTTGACGGTAAAGAAAAAACAATAGTCTAATTAATGCTTGCCCAAATAAGGTTCCATAGCCAACATCGGTCCACACCGATTTAATCGCCGATAGTGACCACATGCATGAACGCAATGTGGCGCTACAACATGAGAGGAGGAACAGCATCGAGGTGACGGCGGGTCACAAAAGCGGAGATGTCTATCTGGTCGCTGAAGCCGAGGCAAACCAACCTGTTTCTGGGTCGGTGGCTATCTTCATATTGTCATTCTGGCATACTTTCCCCAGCTTCTGCACAATATCGGGTTTGTTACTGATGGTTGGGCACTAGGTACATAGTACAATACGCTAAATAAACAAGGGGAATCGAAAAGCAGAAAATGGCAAGTGATGTAGTGGACATCATTTCAATTATTAAAAAAACGGAAACAAGTAATACAAAGCCTCGGATCCAAAGGTAGATCCGGACACATGCTTTCACAGAACGCCCGCTCCAACCCTCTCCCTATCGTGTCGTGGTATCTGATATCCTCGTCCTTCTCCTATCCTCCCCCGTGGTCCGTCCCCAGCGCTTCTTTTGGTACTTTTTCTCCAGCCGCGTCGTCGAATGCACCTACGAGTGGATGTGCACCTCGGTGGTACCGCTACGATGCCAGGTAGCGAGCAGCACACCACAGCGGCCGCATTTGTGCTGGACATCCTTGAGCGAGGTCATGAGGTACGGGATGCATCCCAGGCAGGCGAGACAGCAGAGACCAAGGGCCCAGGCGCTGTTCCCACGTTAGTTCGCATTCTCGACAAGTCCACCGTGGTGGGAGGAGAAGAAGAGAGAAAAAAAACTCACTGTACAGTGTTTCCCGTTTCATACGCAACATTTGTCATAGCCCTCTGTCCGCATGCAGGGCAATCCGCTGGCGCCGGGCTCCTGTTCAGCGATGCGATCGGCGTCACGCTCTGATAAACAGTTCCGCCCTGTTGTTGAGGTGGCATGCCAGGATTTTGGGGCACCTGTTGGGGCATCCCCTGCTGAGGCGCCATGTATCCGGCCTGGGTCTGCTGGACAGGTGGCTGGCCAGTGTACTGCTGCTGCTGCTGCTGCTGCGGCTGCGCATACATCTGGTTCTGCTGGAATTGCGGCTGGTTGGGGTCCTGATAGACAGGCGGTTGGGCTTGTTGGTGCATGTCAGGCGATTGGGGGAACTGGTTCATGGGAACTGAAGCAAGGGTCAGTAAGGTTATGAAGCGTTTGCATGGCGGTCGTGAGATGAAAAAGATCGACGGGCTGCGCAGGGCTCCATGTGCAAGTTTTGGTCTTGCTCAGAGCGTTCCCCAGCGCACACCCAGCTCGCTCGCAGGGAAAACAAGTGCGAAGATCACATGGTGTGAGGGCAGTGTGAGGGCAGCTACGAACCTCCTTGCTTCTCCATTATGGCGGTAGTAAACGATGTAGGTGGGAAAATGCGCGTGGTTGTGCTGGCTCAGTCTCTCGGGAATGTCTGTGGTAGAAGACTGCGTCGATGTTCCTGAAAAGGGGGAGGTCGTGAACACAGGCTATCTGGCTGAAAGCGGCTGGAGTTGCACGAACTCTGGACGGGTGTGTTCGGTTTTTATCGCACACTCTCTGCCGCACAGCCATGCGCCCCTAGGGGAAGAGGTGGTCGTGCACAGCCCGGGTTCTCCAGCCCTCATAGGCCAGCCAAGTGTTGCATCCCCAGTTGCTGGCGAGCGCCCCCTCTCAGCTGGGCCACCGCACCCAATCACTGCCCTCGCTCAGCGCCTCAGCCTCAGCTTTCTGTCGTCGCGATTTCGCATCGAGGCGCGACCCCGGTCCTGGGACCAGTTGGCGGGCAGGGCAAGCTTCAAATCTCCTGTTTGGGGCTAGTGTGCATACTTGTTTTGGGGGCCCGTAGGGTATTGCTTTCGTATCTTTGCGGCCCAGCCAGCGCCTCCCACTGAAATACGGTTAAGCCGTTGCGTGCGGAATGCCCATCACCGGCCCATTAAATCGATACCACATCCGCCTAATCACTCACATCTAGCCGTATTCTGAGAGCAACAAGTTCCGAAGCCTGATCATAGCCTCTCGAGGCTGTGCGCGGGGGGAGGAGGGGG